>JABXWE010000160.1:0-87843 GCA_014611495.1 Limonius californicus
CAATTCATCCCTTCCCATCCATCAAATTCCTTGGCCTCCAAGTAGTCCGGACTTGAATCCGTTAGATTTATTTTTATGGGGTACAGTAAAAACGACATCTAGAAACTGCCGTAGAAACGCATGGAGATTTGAGGGCAAGAATGATTGAATAATGTAGGTCAATCACCCCACACATGCTAACTCGTGTTAGAAATTCTCTTCTGCAGCGTATTGACTTACGTGAACAGCAAGGTGAACGGCAGTTTGAACATTTATTACGTCGTTAATTAGTGCCTTATTTTCTGTTTCTATTTAATTTCTTTTTCTTTTTGACTTTATTGTTATGTCAGTATATTTTTATACTATCTTGACTTTCCCTGTGTTTGTTTTGATAAAATTATAAGAAATAAATATTGTAAACCTGTATCTTATTTATTGGTAAATAGAGTCATTGTAGTTTCTTCGTAAATCTAATAATTTATTTAAACAATGTAAGTTTTACTGAAAATCTATGAAATATAAACAGTTGTAATGTGTATAGCCTACCTACATGTTACAAGATAAAATAATTACCTTGTACAAGAATAAATATTAAATACAATTATAAATCGACAATAAAAAAGTCATCTTTTTACGTCACCTGTTATATTTACATGATACGGTAGTTCTTACAATACGTTATTCAGTAAAGATATCGACAGTGGGCTCTTATCGGATATTAATAGAGAGCGGTCTTCTCGGCAAATAGCCCTTCGCCTTTGCTCCAAATGCAAGGAATATAAAAAATAACCGCGTTTCTTAAAATACCCCACGTTTAATGTGGATCTTATATTGCTCATAAATGCTTTTACCACTGAAAAGTTAGAGTTCTTAAAAGAGTATATTTCTTAAAATATTGCGAGAGAAATTACATTTGTCTTCTGGAACGGACAAATAATATAGTTAAGATCTGGAAAATCAATAGCGTTTTGTTAGCTTGTAGGTCATACCTATGTTATTATATTTTTGGTTTTGAGGCACATATGTTAAATATTAATTATCAACGGTTTTCTTCTTGAATTGTCTGTTCCATTTTTTCAGCTATTATATTATAAAAACTCTAATTTTTTAGATTTCCGCCTGTATTTCAGTCTGAATCCAAGCATTTATTGACTGAGAACATCTATCCCATTGTATTACTAACCGATGGATACCCTGCTCATAGATTTCTTGTGGCCGCTGATTGAAGAAGACTTCCACAGCTATCTGTACTTCTGCGGCAGACTCAAAAGGCCGACCTTTTAACGCCTTTTACAGCGGTCCAAAAATATGGAAATCGCAAGGCGATAGATCCGGGCTATAGAATGGATGCTCTAAATCCCTCCATTTCTTTCGTTAAAGATTTTCTTTTACCACATTAGCAACATGAGACCTAGGAAAATGACCCCACGCGTATGATTTACTGAACGTTTCCGTCTTATTGCTTGATGAAGCTTGTTCCAAGTTTCATTAGACAAGAGACGAGGAATCCATTGCGAACAAACTTTGCTGTAACCCAGATTACGAACAATACTATAGACAGATCCTACACTCGCAAATTTATCTAATTGCAATTCGACGGTTATCTCTAATAAGGCCTTCCACACATGGCATATTGTTTTCTGTTAATACAGCACACCGTGCACCTGATCGCGGCTCATCCATAGTCCCCTCTTTTCTATTATTAAATTTTCAGCACCATTCCATCGCAGTTGGGTACGCACTACATGCATTTCCATACACTGCTTGCATTCGTTTATGAATCTGCAATGGCTGAACACCCTCAACGTATAAAAATTGTATGACTGCGCGCTGATCAAACTTGGACGGATTTTCAACAACAAACGCCAATTCAAAATCGATGTTTTAAAAGTCAGAATCAAATACAAACGCCAGAAACTTATTATGTGTGTGTAGCTTACAAACATTACTAACATTAACAAACGTCATTTGAATTATAGGATTTGTTTTCAAGGTTAAGTTGTTCAAAGATGGATTTCAGTTGAACAAGTCTCGTATTTATTAGCTTGTTCTATTTGTAGGCACATGACAACTGCATTGCCATCATTTTTATTAAGATAAAATATTCGTAACTCGCATAAAATCTTGCAGTATACGTGTAGTTCTCGAAAAGAAAATCCAATATAATTTGTTAATTGTTTCTTGTCTGCATTAACAGGCTTTCCGTCCCACTCCTGGACATCGGCCTCTTCTCTGCCACATGTTTCTCCTCAGCGCTAAGGTAGAAAACACGGGGGACCTACAGTTTAACGTCGAATCCGAACGACAGAAATTCCAGAGAAGGTTCCTAGCATTAAGATCCCATGGTTGCAAGCCGAATTGGGAAATTGTGTGTGGTGGGTTGCAGACAAGAGTTTTATAGATCTGCATAGTATTGCTTATGTTTCGAACCCAAGGCAGAATCGACGTTTTACTCAGAAGGCGAGCGCTCTACCATCTGAGTACGTAACACACAAAATAAAATTTTCAAATATATCACCTGATGCTACTTAATCTTACAAAATGATATTCTATAGTAGCAAACATTTTCTTACTTAATTCGTTTGCTAAAATTAAGTAATAAAACTCTAATGTTCGGAACCAATTATTGTAATTCTAATTTCAAAATATTAGTTTAAACTTTCAAACATATTTCCATTATTTTCTAGGCAAATTCTCTCCGAACATTTTGGAAGCTTTACCACAGAATAGCTTATCGCGGTTTTTAAATGGACTGAGGCTGAATTTTTTACACATAAAATTATAAACGACCCATAAGAAAAAGTCTAATGCGATCAAATCTGGAGATCTTCGAGGCCATTCCATTTTTGTAAAACAAATCAGGTTAACAAAATGTTTGCTACTATTGAATACCATTTTGTAAAAGCGTTTCAATTAGGTATCGCAAGATGAGCGCTACCATTTAAAAAACAATTTGGGGTAGCTACAATTGAAGGAGACGAATCGGGAAGGCTAACTTATAATCCACGATGACTTCCCCTCCATGTTGTAGAAACGTTTTAAAGGCCAAAGGCCAAAACCCTAACATCTAATAATAATAATAATAATACGCGCAATAATACAACTATATGCAACGATCTAGACACCCCCTGCTATATATGTCTCTGATACCTGGACACTGTTGGACAAACATAGATCGAGTGTAACGGCCGTAAAAATGAAATACCTAAGACGAGTGATAGTTAAAGCAAGACGGGATAGGGTTAGAAACACTATTGTAGGAGGAGACTTACAACTAAGACCGATAGTAGAAGAAATAGAACACAAACAATTACAATGGTACAGACATCTGAACCGAATGAATGACATCCGATACCCAAACAAAATATTTCAAATGAGAAGTGATGAAAAAAGAACAGAAGGGGGACCATGGAAGGTGTGGAAAGATAACATCAAGGAACTAGCTGAAAAACAGGAAAAACCATAAAACAAATCTAAACGTTCCAGGAACAGATAAGAATACAAAAATTGGCTAAATACCCCGACACCGTGAAAGTATAACGGGAGAAGAGGAAATAAGTAAGTTGTTAGTCCTTAATCTGTCTATATTTCACAGTGCTTTTAATATCTTAGCTTCATTTTCTTCTTTACGACCCCACCTCTTTCTCTTCTGTGATATTTGGTAGCTCGTTCTCAAAATCTGTCTACTCTGCATCATCTTCTGGGACATTTCCATATTATATTCGCTGTCACCCTTTTATGTCTTTGATTGTACCGTGGTTGCTTTCATACTGTCCCCGATTCTAGTATTCCTTCTTAAACTATTGGCCTCTTCTGTTTCTTATAATTTTGATAATCCATATATTTTGAAAGGAACAGCGTTTTTGAATATTAAATGTTAAACTATTAGGAAGTCATTTTTATTTTTACATGTGTCATTACTTGCTTTAACTAGTTTATTCGTCTCCTAACACTTTTCCAGCAATATTGACATATCTGTAAATATGGCCGGTTATACTAGAACTCAAACGGTCAGTAATTGCGTTAACTATTATACCTCTGTTGACATTGATCTGTGACAGGACGAAATACGTGCGAAGATGTAAGAAGCTAATACAATCTATTGCAATTATGTACATCATTAATACAACGGCGAGTGATTTCATAATGCCGCGTTAATAAAGCAATCATCCAGTTATTTAGCAATAATTTGTGATGTTTAGGTTGTTAATGGATAAATAAGAAACAGCGTTACCGTAGATTCAACAAAAAGTTATGCCACGATTCTCCATTAATTGAGTCTGTTATACAAAACAACTGGGGTAGCACAGGCTAATAACGCTTAGCCTATGAGGGTAGTAAATTAGTAATGGTTATGCTTCCTTCAAAATGTAAACACATTCTACCGTAACAAATTTAAATACAAGGTACAACAACCAGTATTTATCTTTCTACCGCAATGTTCAATAACCGCCTGAATAAATCTTCGAAACAAGAACCCTCCATTCAAAATAGGCATAGTAGCATATGAGATATTTTTTACCTCCGTGTTGCGCAACGCAATTCACTAGAAATTTCTTCCCGAAATTGTGTGTTGACAATACGGCCATACTTGAACGTATAAAACTGTAGATGTTTCCATATAGCTGCTAACAAACGTTTATAGGCAGGCATCGCAAAGAGGCAAAATGTGTCACGGAGAAAAACGCAAAACACACCGAAACTGAGTTACAGAGAAGAATTGATAAAAGCATCTTCAAAATTTGATATTTTACTGGGTAATTTTTTACGGCCCATTACTTTTATGACGTGTCCCTTAAAAAGATAACGTTTATAGGTTGGCATTAAACCCATTGCTGATGATGAAAGCGTATAATGTTGTCTTTGTTCTTTAAGATTCTTGTAATCCTGTATATCAGTTTAACGCCTACCCTTATCTATTGCTCTCGCCGCGATGTCACGGTCGCCGCCATCGACCGCCCCTCTAGAACAATCGAGCTTTCCTCACGAAGGTTATTGCCAATCGCCCAACTTTTATTTGCTATTATTTAAGGGAAATATCTCCAGGGAGCTTTTACCCTGACAAATACAAGCTTCACTCTGACTAGAAATGAAATGAAACGCAGAACTTTAACACAGAATTATTAATTTTGGCCGCGTTTCAGTTCACAGCAACCGACAGCGACGCTGCACATGCACTTAGGGCGGTTGCCATTAAATCAACACGCTTCACTTAAGATGGCACTAGAAAGTACAAAATTGCCGTCGTATATCTTACTAAAGGGAAGGTTTTTGTCAGGGCTAATCAAGTTGTTGGAACACCACGCTAGGGCATTATTTATATTTTCTGTTTCTTCGGTTGGAACAAATTTCCTCATTAAAAACAGTTGCAGAAACATACAGGAATTAAATTTAAAGTAATCGGTCCCGGTAGAACTTCATACTTTCCTTTGCATATCAAAGTTGTCTGCAGGTAACACTATGATGTTGTCAGTTTGGTAGCTGTAGTCGTAGCAGTCTGGTAAAATATTGACTTCTGCTTAATCCTTAAAATCCCTTCGCAGGAAGCATGTAGTCCCTAGAACAATGAATCTTCAGTGTCCTTCCAGTTCCACAGGTCTGTACTTTATGCGATTCATTCAATTTTAGTAATATTGTATGCCAGTTCACATAAGAATTTTTAAAATTTGTCAATTTTTACCCCAAACATTAGTAACAGACAACCAGATCAAACGTACATTTTCAACTGAGGTGTACTTATAGTATATGATTGGTTGTCTTATTGTTGAAAGATCTGATATAGGAATACATAGAAGATATTACAAAGGTGCTACAGTTGATATCCTTACAGACAGATAAGCAGCAATATAGGAAGCATGTAATCCCTCGAACAATGAATCTTTAGTGCCCTTCCACTTCCACAGGTCTGTACTTTATCTGACTCATTCAATTTTAGTAGTATTTTATGTCATTTCAGATTTAAAATTTGCCAATTTTTACCCCAAACATTAGCAACAGACAACCAGATCAAAAGTATACATTTTCAACTGAGGTGTCCTAATAGTATATGATTCATTGTCTTATTGTTGCAAGATCTGATATAATAGGAATAGGTATATAGCAGATACTATAAGGTGCACCAATTGACACTCTTACCGACAGCCAAGTAGCAGCAAAGGTTATAAAATCTTATACTTGTACATCTAAGCTTGTCTGAATGTACCTGGGTAACCTCAAGCAACTGGGTTCCAGGACATGAGCGTATACCAACGAAAAGGCAGACGAACTCGCAAAACCCGGAACCATGGCGCCTTAAATTGGACCTTAACCTTGTTATAATGTACAAAAAAGTCACACAAATCGTGATATTAGGATATGGCAAAAACAAATTAAATTCTCATACTAGAAAAACACACCAGGACAAAGGCAGTTCATATCTTTTTCGTAAAAGAAAACAAAAATTGCTTTGGCTCTCAGCTCGGTGGACCTTAGCACCATCACTAGCCTTCTTACAGGTCATACATCACTAAAATACCGACTGTTCAGGCCTATCTTGGTAGAACTGAAGACCAAATGTGCCGTTTATGTAACGAGGCAGTGGAAACGGCCGAACATACCCTATGCTTATGCAACATTGCCTCTCGTCGCAGACAAAACATGTTCAGCAAAAACGTATGACACCTACCGAAGTAAGGGACTCAAAGCCCAGAGATATCCCAAGGTTTGGAAACAGCCTGTAACTTCTCTAAACTAAGCAAAGACTCAAAAGTTACAAGAGAACTATTATGGGTTGAAGTGACGGAAGGCATATTTAAAGGTCAAAGCCCTCATACCTACAATAACATAGCAGGCAAATAGTTGGAAGCTAACCTGGGGACTATACGTAGAAATATTGTATGCTCTTCTTGTTTCTCCTGAAACTATCTATATATACTTTCAAACAGAACTAAACAAAAATACAAAATAGATTTAAAATGTGTCCCATAAAGAAGGAGAACAGAGATAAGTTGTATACTTAAAGTTTAAACTGTGAAAGGAGACGCTATTTGTCATATTATATGATAATACGATTCTGCAAGAAGATAGCCTTAAACACTAGAACGCGGCCAGACGGGAGACTACATTGGAAATCCCACATCTAAAAGAAATGAATACAGCTGGGATTTTAAAAACTTTAAGTTTTTACAAGTAGTTACTTTTATACAAAACTATTTTACGGCCAATGTGGACTTATGGGATACAGTTGTGGAGGTCGGCTAACAACATGCCATCGAAGAATTGAACATTCTTAGTAAGATCAATCAACACAAAACTACGGTGTAAAATGTTACAACAAATTAAATGCATACAAAAATTAACTTGTAGCTAACTTGTTACCCAGATAATATTTTAAAAGTTATACAAAGTTCTGTGTATCTATCAAATATGTTAAATTATTTTTCATAATCATTACAGACACAGCAATATTAAGTAAATTTAAGAAAGAGTGCGGATTGCAGAACTCTTACATGTTGGTATTGTACCTTGTTAAACGAGTTACTACATGCTGCTTACATTTTCACATACAATATTACGGGGGCAGCATTTTAAGCTTTTACAAACGACCACTAGGTGGCGGTATTGAGATGTGTCATTACTATTTTCGTAAAATTTGAGATTTGTTATTGCGAAAACAGTGGCAGCTTAGAAATTGACCGAGTAGTTTGTTTACAGTGGGCGTTTAAAAAAGCACTTTTGTGAATAAATGGAAGTTTCACGTGAAGGTTTTCGTTGGATGATGTATTACGATTTTAGTAACGGCGTAACTCAACAACAATTCATAGAATCGCTTTGTTCAACTTTCGGTAATGAAACACCGTCATAAAAGACTGTTTGCAGAATTTCGTCGTAATCGTGCGGCCATCAGTGACGATTTCGTTGAGGTCGACGAAAATCGGTTATTATTTCAAAAACATCGATGCTGTGTGCAACATGATTGAAGAAGATCGGCAGTGACTTACAGTGGCTACAGATAGAGGCATCCTTAGGCATATCGAGGATTGCAGTACAATCAATTCTGCATGAACATTTAGCTGCGAAAAAGATTTGCTCCCGATGAATTATGCATAATTTCACCGAAGCTCAAAAAAAGGTTCGTGTTAATTGGTGTTAGGAAATGCTTAAAAATTCGACGAAAGAACTGCAAAATCCGTATACAACATCGTAACAGT
This sequence comes from Limonius californicus, assembly GCA_014611495.1. Lineage (NCBI taxonomy): Eukaryota > Metazoa > Arthropoda > Insecta > Coleoptera > Elateridae > Limonius > Limonius californicus. The sequence goes on from JABXWE010000160.1 coordinate 8,169, forward strand.
TGAAGAAACTTTGATATATTCGTATGACCCGGAAATTAAGCAACAATTCAACTGTAACTGTTTGGGTGTTCCAAGATGAACCGAATCCCACAAAAGTTGTTCGTTCACGAAGCACTTCCAAGAAAAGGATAGCTTGTTTCTTCGGTTGTACATGTTGCAACCATTCCTTTAGAGGATCGTCTTTTACTTCATTAGTTTTTTTCAGAATTACCAACAGCATAATAAGCTGCTAAATGCCTACAAATAATATTTTATTTTAAGTTTAAACTGCTTGTCGAGCGTCTGTCCGGCGAGCAATCGGCTTGTCGAGCAAATACCTGCGAGCAAACGTTAGCGAGCAAACGTTAGGCGAGCAAACGTTAGACGAGCAAACGTTAGGCGAGCAAACGTTAAGACGAGCAAACGTTAGGCGAACAAACGTTAGGCGAGCAAACGTTAGGCGAGCAAACGTTAGGCCAGCAAACGTTACACGAGCAAACATTAGGCGAGAAAACGGTGGCGAGCAAGTGGGTGGTCACCATCGAAAATATACATCAGTATCTTTGGTCCAAGTCTATTACATTTTTAGTACAATTCAACAAATCACATTTACTCATTTTCCAAAAGATGATTGGCTGAATATTAGTGAATTAAATGGTTGTTAAAATTTGCTTCACGTTTATAATTCAAGAAGTCACTTAGCATTCAACTGCTTAACAGATTCGCATGTGTCTTATAATATTCTTCTCCATTAATCATTAATTGTTGACAACGCAACACAATACCAGCTTTATGCGCTGCTGACATTTAAGTATCCAAAGATATAATCAGAGTGAAAAGTGAATGAATGTCACATAATCTGATGGAAGACCACATTCCGGTCATATTGGGTCAAGGAATACCTTGCGAATATTCATATCTCCGCTCTAAATTAATGTTCATATCACCTAAATTTAACATATCTCCTACGTTATCAACCTTTTAACGATCAGCCAAATTTAACTATACAAAAAGGTCTAAACACATAGCTTATTAAAATGCGTACAGTGATAAACGACTGATATACACATCATCGATGTATGGTTTCACATAGGTATAATTAATCACTTATACTAACTATATTCTAGAGTTGGTCATTCATTAGTCTTGTTCAGCAACAATGGAGTGGAAAGGCCTGGGGATGTCAATTATTTGGTACATGCTCGGCAGCTTTTGAAAAATGATAAAAATCACAAAATAGATGTGAAATTGTGTTTTATAATCATTTTAGACTTTGAAGTGTTATTTATAATTTTTGTAGTAAATATATATTAGAAGTGCAAGTTGATACATTTGGAGCAGTGCTGCAATTTGGAAAGCAAGTAATGTAAAATATTAAATGCGATTTTTAAGTGCAATGCATAGCGTAAAAACAGTTTACTTTGCATGCTACAGGGCGATCTACACATTTTTTATTACAAGTTAGTCATGAAAAACATATTTAAAGAATAACAATAGTTGTGGTTTAAACACGTCACGAAATCATATAAAAAAAGATTATAACTGATGATTACAGTGATTTGATGTGTGTGGGTAACAGGTTTTGATTGTAACGAAAATAATATTGAATTTTCAGAACCCTTTTAAATTATCTTCTACATTTGCTTTATTTAATTTCCTAAATAAAAATTTCGTTTCCTGAAGGTCCATCGCAATGTGCTTGCATTTGTCGAAATTGTGGTATCCAAATACGGATTTTCCTGTCGGTTAGCTGGTTGCACTGTAGTCAAATTCTTGGTTTAAGTTAAACATGGTACAATGGAGATATGGAAAAGGAAAATCCATTACAATGATATCTAGACATCTTAAGACTGATTGATTGATTCCATGATCCATGATTCCCATCCCACCCAGCTTATCCCGGCTCAGCACATTTCGTGCTATTCGGGGGTCTAATATGCTCTACCCTTGAAAAACCCTATGACCCACGCACCACTAACGCCCTGTGATAGTGCAGCGTTCAGAGTTCGAATCTGAACGACTTTGATAGAATAACTCCGAAGCCAAGCGCTGTGGTCACGTAAGCAATTGTAATGCATTCACTTAGGTTTGTCACACAATTCATTTTATAAGGTACGAAACGCTTCAACAAACTTCTATAAAGACTATTTGACATTTGAATGTATATATTTCGAAATAAAATAGTGGCAGCAAAGGTTCTTTTTACAAAATTATATTATCGGATCACTCATGTAATAAACACTGCTTTAGAGGAAAAAGCCTACTACACGGCCATTCTGCTCGACGTTAGCCATGCCTTCGATAAGGTTTGGCACAATAGACTCCTACAAAAAATACAACAAACCTTACCACCTCAATTTCATAAATTATTAGAATCCTACTTAACCAATCGACAATTTGGAACGCGAGTCCAAGATGAAGCTTCAGCACTATTCTCAATACACTCAGGAGTACCTCAGGGAAGTGTCCTGGGACCTTTCTTATATCTAATATACACTTCTGATCTCCCAACCACACCTACCACGACTATAGATACTTTTCCCGACGACACAATCATACTAGCGAGACAGAGCAACGCAAATATCGCATCACTGCAAGTTCAAAACCACCTAAATCTACTTGAAGACTGGCTAAAGAAATGGAGATAAAAAGTTAATGAATCAAAATCAAGACATATGGCATTCGCCTTGCGAAAAGGGGAGTGCCCTCCAATTTATTTAAACAAGATTGAGATACCTCAGGCCATCACTATGAGATACTTAGGACTACATCTAGACAAAACACTCATCTGGGGTGAACACATTAACAAAAAAACTTTGACATAAAAACCTGTATTGGCTATTTGGACGAACATCACCTCTACCACTGGCCAACAAGCTACAGATATACAAAACCATCATCAAACTCATATAGACCCATGGAGTGGAACTTTGGAGCTGCGCCAGCAAATCAAACATCGCCATTATGCGAAGATGCCAATCAAAAATTTTAAGAATAATTACCAACGCGCCGTGGTACATAAAAAACCAAATGCTACATGACGATCTTTGCATTCCGCTCTTAACAAAAGTCATCCATGATAGAACACCGAAACACGTTGAAAAAATTACAGCATACAACAACCCCCTGCTAAATGAGCTTCCACATCACCAGCTCAACAGAAGACTCAGAAGACGTTGGTCCACTGCTATGAACTAAGGAGGACCCTCATCCCGTTGTTTCTGAATACCTAAAATTAGCTTATAAAATATCATATTTAATCTGATTGCTGATACAAGTAATAAAAAATATATATAAGAGGTTATTAAGTGCCTTATTTAAATAGGTACTCGGCTTACATTTTGCAAATTTTGTTGGATACTTGGATCTATTATAGAGGAGAATAGTATTGAGAAAATGAAATAGAAACTTCGTTACCACTGTGTTTTTAATATGAGAATTGTCTGCAGAAAAGCCCGAATTCTAATTTAGTTATCGGTAATCGAAACAGTAAAAATAATAGACTATAATTTTTTTTAAATCCTGCTTAGAAACGATATAAATGGTTTATAATAATAAAGGTAAACAATAAACAAACCTGCTTGGAAAACATTTACTAGTTAATATTTTCCAGGTGACTAAACATTAACGTTAACATTTTAGTTGTATTTTGATATCATTCAATCAAACAGATCCGATCTTGCAGTTGTTATCATTTTTGCATTATTTGGTACTGTCAATTAGTGCAGCATATTCTCAATGCGGCGGAAGGAATGTTTTAAGCAGAATAGTAATGCAGGGATTCCCGTATCAAGTATCTGAATTGTCTGAGAACGACATATTTCTGTCTCAAGCCATCTCGTCCGCAGATTACAATAGTAGATTTGATTCTATCCGTGTTACACTGATATAGGCATGCCATACCACAATCTCTTCCATAGGCAGGAAAAGGGTAGGAAAATCCGTACTTGTGTAATAATCAAGCTCTAAATGATCATGAAGTTGAATCTCGATATATCCTTATAAATATCCTTGTTTTGTTGATCAGGTTTGCATATTTTTGACTTAATATTAAGCATAGTTTTGGCTACCTTCAGCTAGATTAACGGCTTATTAATAATTGCAGGGTGATTCACAGGAAAGTATGAGCTTACCATTCCAAAAATATGCAACCTAATATACATATCACCAGATACAACGGTATTTAAAATGTTTATTGACGGTGTTCTGAATCAGACATGCCTGTTTGATTTGCTTGATAGTTTATTGGCTTCTTTTTCTTAAGTTTCCTATCCGATCCGGATACTGGCAACCATCCTGGCCACTACTATTTTGTTGACTGCGGCTCTAAGTGATTCGGCACTGGTCCTACCAAACCATATTCTACAATTTTTTAGCCATGATATCCTCCTTCTACCCGGGCTCTTCCTCCAAATATCTTTCTCTGCTGTCTAATCTGTAGAAGCTGATATCTATTGGCGTTTGGCATGGTATGGCCCATGTATTCGAGTTTTTGGATTTTTACTGTATTCAATATTTCTGTATTCTTTTGCATTCTTCGGAGAATCTCAACGTTTGTAATGTGTTCTGTCCGGGAGACTCTCAAGATCCTACGATACAGCCGCATCTCCAAGGCTTCTAATTTTTTACTTGTGGCCTCTCCTCTGTCAGAGTCCATGTTTCTACTCCATGTAATAGTAGTGAAAATACATAACAACGTAATAATTGTAACTTTGTGGTCATGGTCAAATGATAACTTTTGAAGATTGGGTGATTACTATTAAATGTTGCTCTGGCATTCTGAATTCGAATCCTTATTTCTTGGGAGTTGTCCCACTTACCATTAAGAGTCGTACCAAGATAGGAATATTTATTGACCAACTCAACAGGTTTTTCATTAATTAATAGTCGTTCTTGGATTTTGTTGTTGCTTTTACTAATAATCATTAATTTTATTTTATTGTTATTGATGTCCAGGCTTAAGTGAATCGTATTCAGCTCAAAAAAAGTTGGAATAATACGCATTTGAATGCAGGAAAACTTAACATGATATGAACAGGAGAAAATTTTAAAATTTGATTCGTACCACATTGCCACTTCTATTTGAAGAAGTGAGTTTTAGAATAATACGGTATATGTCAGCAAGATGGCACCCCCACACACTATCATGTAAAGTATCAAACATCTGCGATTCATAATACCTTCAACAGAAATAAAGATATCGCAGTAGAGTTGTAAAACTGTAAGAGGTACAAAATACGCAGGAACGAAATTTCCTTCAGACGAATCCACATTCAGATTTTAGGAGAGGTTGGAATTCAGTGACGTTGCATGTAGTATTCTACTGTAAACTACCCGCTGCTGTTAGTGTTAGCATGTTGTAATGCATAAGAACTCCCAACTTTAGAAGAAAACGTACCCCACTGCTCATCAGCCGACTACAGCTTGGTGGTCAGATTCCGGTTCTTATAGTTTTCCAACTCTACCTTCTGATCTGCATTTTTGGTTGCCTAGCGGCAAAAGTTTGCTTTTGAACTGCTTAAGAGACAGAGGGATTCACTTAAAATGTTAAATAGAGCAATTTAATATAATTGTTGTAAATTTTGTTGATCGCCCTGTACTCGCATGGAGGTTCTCAGTAAAATTCATACTTTTATTATCATTTCCTGAATATTACCGGCTACAGATTAAAAATCCATACTTAAGTAGTAAAATGGCGTAAAATGTATGTATCTACTTGCAGAAACTCATAAGACCTGACCTACATTCTAGATAGAAAGCTGAATTCAAAATTGCTGTTATAGTGGGAAATGCTGTAGCAATAAAGATAAAAGCAATTCGGAATTGATACCAAATACATACAAATTGCTTCAAAATTATCTTTGCCGACGTTAACGTAATGGTTAATACGCAGTGACCCTTCTGGAACATGCACCGGCCGAAGGGTCACGCACTCGTGTTAATTATGCGGAACACGTATTTGAATCGTACGTTTATGTACGCGAAATGCAACCGACATTTCGACAAGAAATTTCTAAAATACGGAAAATGAAGGGAAAATTTCATTTCTGCCTTTCAATAAGGCTACATTATAAAGTCATTTCTGTAAGTTTTTTAAAGTTATAGAACTTGATGCGAGCATCTCGCTGTCTGACTTCGGATATCCTTCGGTATTACAAGAAGTTTATCTTCGAAGACGTGACGAGATTGCACAAATACAAGATATCCTAAGATTTAGAGGACTTTGCAAGTAATCCCTTTTATTTAAGATTAAGACTTCAGTCAAGTAAATAAAGAATCGTGCCATTGTATATTTCAGCGGATCTCCTGAAAATGTAATATTACGAAAGCGAGTTTTACTTACGCGGAACATTTGCCCCCAATTCTTCTTATGACCGAACCTGAAAAGGAAAGAGCTGATTAAATTCAAGAAAACAAAACTGAGAAGCTAAAGCTAACTGCTATAAGAACTACATCAAACATACATCCATAAGTATTACTTTGGTAAAAAAGGAACTAGATTTTGAATATATTAGCCATTGCTTGTACACCAGCGAATGTAACTTTAACTTCCATAAATCTTAAAATAATTTATCAGCGTTATTACAATACCGTACACAATCACGTTACACACAGGAATATCAAAATAAGCATCAGCGTAAGATAATAGGATAAGTGTGGAATGAACGAGGTGTTAATGGCATGTCTTTGACGAAACCTGTCGCAATTTATATAGATAACGTGAGTGGTAATCAAGGCACAGCTGGCAGGAAAATTATATAAGTTTGAGATGTATCAGCAGGTGTATTATTAGACATGTGATTTTAGGGGAAACTACTACCATATGGTGGTGTAAGGTAACACACGCATGTCAATAACTTCTATATACGTTTCAAAGGAAGCATACTGGATTTGTTCACTAGTATAGAATTTGTATGATTTAGGAATACGGAATCCACTTAACAAGTGTAATGATATTTAACTGCTAAACTTAGCAGATATGGTTTGAACATTTAAGAAGAGCTAAAACATACTTTCCTTCAAATAACACCCTTGTCCAAACACTGTTGTGTAACGAATTTGCGCTGACTGTTTATTAATTAAGGCCTATCAAATTTTAACTAAGAGCAATTTATAATTGCACATTTTGTCATAACATTCGTTTTAGGTTAATTTAGAACGTAAACTTTGAACGATATTTTAGATTTCCTGTTATATATTGAATTTGGCAACACTGCATATATAAATGTAAAATTCCGTTTTAGGATACTTAATGTGTAGAGGGTTGATGGTCCTGGGGGTCAGTGAACCCACGCAAGATTCCGTTTTAGGCTACTTAATGCGTAGAGGGTTGATAATCCCCCGTAGGCATTCGACCATACCTCGACCTCGTTGACCGAGCGGGATGGCCAGTGATCACTGCATTGAACTTTGTTGGGTAGCCTATGAAGAGCCTGACTCCCACTCTTTTCCTTGTGCCTGTGCCTGGCCTTGTGGCCTGGTCGCTTAATGTACACAATGAGATAGGTACAAAGTGATTTTTTAAAAAGTCAATTGCAGTAGGCTAGGGATTGCCCCGTCTATATTAAGCTTTAGAATCTGACAATATGAAAATTGTAACAGAAAGAAAGAAATCTTGACGAAAAACCTCTAATTTACTTACCTTAATAAATTACAAATCAGTTGCAACTAAATACTTGTTCATTTTCACATTTTGTTGTGCCAAAATTTTTAACTACCTGAACTGTCACACAGTTTGACATACAGGTAAATGTCATTCAAAGCTCATTACAGCTGACTGCAGACGGAATAGCTTTTTTTCTAGGCTTGCTGCAACTGACTTTTTAAAAAATCACTTTGTACGTCCATTGACCAGTGGTAACAGTCGGTTATTCGGTATACGTTATACGTTAGATACATAACAAAATATCTACTAAATACGGCCCTGTCACGGGCACCCTAACTCGAAGGAGAACTACCACTAGACGGTCCGTCGCGATTCCAAAAGTGAGCTACTAGATGTTACGAGGGGCTTCACCCAACCTCTTGTACGTATGAAATGTAGAAGCTGCATTGCTAATGTAGTACTTAATGTACTGTTGTTTGTGTTCCGTGGTTTACTGATGTTTTTGCTAAAATGGGGCTTGATAGTTTTTGTGTTTACTTAACGGTTGCACCGCGTACATATTTGAAGCTCTAAGACCCCGAGCTATCGGTGAGTGTTAAGTTGATTATTACTTTTAGTTTGTACAAATTTCCACAGCCCGCCCTGGAAAAAAAGCCTTCCCTACTATTTTAAATGACTTGCTAAATTTTCAATGTGGCAACAATGTATATGTTCACAGGCACAAAATTATGCAGATTCGAATAACTATTGTTTCCACGCTGTGTACGTAAAAAGAACATAAATTAAAAATGAACAGCAAACATTATAACCACCAATTAACGTCTACGAGCTAGCAAATAATCTTTCCTTAACTGAAATCTTCTTCTAGCCTTCTTCTACCTATTTTTGGGTGTAGACCTCATTAATACTTTTCCATTTTTCTTTATTTTGGGTTTGCCATCTAAATCTTTCTGTTAATCGTCGCCCCGTCTCATCTGCGGTTTTCCGATTCCCTGTTTGTTTTCCCATGGTCCCGATTATAATACTTCTCTGGTCTTATCTTCCATTTCTTATGACATGACCAGCCCATTTCTGTTTCAATCTGATCATTCTTTCTATTATATTGTCTACTTTGGATTTTTGTATAAGCCATTTATATCGGTATGTTCATTCTCATTAAATATCTTAATTTTCCGAAGACTACCTATCCAAATTTTTTTAGCCTATACCCCTCGTTTTGCTGAATTTTTAACTGAAATAACATGAGGTTATGTTTACATTTTCAAGAGCAATGGTTTGATTGGTTTAAACTATTTAATTTGGAATTCATTGCCGACGTAGTTTAGGTGCATGCATGTGGGTATATATATACAGGGTGTTTAGAAAAACGTTAGGATAGTTTACCCACTTATAGATCTCATCAATACAAACAAAAAAGTCGTAATAAACATGGGTTCGAAAATCAATCGTTTTCGAGATACAGCCAAATTATTTTCGCAGAGTGGGAGTGCAGAATCGTATTTATCACGTCTGCTATAGACGTGGATAAAACAACATTTGTTTGAGTTGTTGTAAGAGTCAATTTTGTTCTTGTTGTTGTTGGAATATGTATAGCAATGCGGAAATGGCAGATATGCGTTTCATGTATGGTAAGGCCAATGGTAATTCTTATGACTTTATGACTTGTATGCCGAAGCATCTCCGAACCGAGCACTTCCGTGTGACGTTTTTTACAAATTTGCATCAACGATTATCCGAAGTTGGCGCATTTAAATCAAGAAACGGTGATGGTGGTCGGCCTAGATCCGTTTCTACCCCTGACGAGCAACTTAACATTTTAAGGAAGGTTGAAGAACATCCAGGTAACAGTACTAGAAGACTTTCTGCCGAAACAAATATTAATGCTTCCCTAATTTGGAGAATGTTACGTGAGGAGCAATTGTACCCATTTCATATTCAAAGTGTACAGGCTCTTATTGTGCCTGATTATGCTGCACGTCTGGTGTTTTGCCGATGGGTGCTGACAACGTTGCGGATAACGCAAACTTTGTTTATGAAGTCTTATATACATTTCATGTATGGTAAGGCCAATGGTAATTCTTATGAGGTAGGTCGCTTGTATACCGAAGCATTTCCGAACCGGGCACTTCCGTGTGACAAATGTTTTACAAATTTGTATCAACATTTATCCGAAGTTGGCGCGTTTAAAACAAGAAACGGTGTGGTGGTCGCTCTAGATCAGTTTTTACTCCTGAAGCGGAACTTAAAATTTTAAGGGGGATTGAAGAACATCCAAATAGCAGTATTAGAAAACTTTCTGCTGAAACAAATATTAATGCTCCCCTAATTTGGAGAATGTTATGTGAGGAGCAATTGTACCCATATCATACTCAAAGGGTACAGGCTTTTATTGGGCACTGACCAAAGCTGCAGAAAACGTTAAGTTTGTTAGTGAAGTCTTATTTACTGACGAAATTAGTTTCACAAGAAATAGCATTTTTAATTTACACAACAACCATGTTGTCAGATGAAAACCCTCATGCTATTATTGAATCGAACCATCAACAACGATTTTCAATTAACGTTTGGCTTGGTGTATTTGGAGACCATATGACAGGACCTTTTTTTCTTCCGAACCGTTTGACTGGCCAATTGTGTCTTGACTTTTTGCGTAATGCCTTACCACTATTGGTAGAAGATGTACCCCTCATTCATAGAATGAATATGTGGTTGATGCACGATGGGGCTCCTACACATTTTTCAATCATGGTCCGAAATTTCCCAAACGAAAATTACAACAGCAGATTGCAGTTGTGTGACCACGTAGATCTTCTGAACTGAATCCGCTCGACTTTTGTATTTAGGGTATTTAAAGTCGTTAGTTTATTCAAGTCCTGTGAATCACTTAAACGACTTGCGAGAACGCATAGAACATGCCTGTCAGACTGTTTGTATGAATCCGGGAATCTCTGAAAGAATGCGGCTTTCATTTTTACGGAGATGTGAAGGATTTGTACAAATGGAAGAAGGACATGTAGAACATATACTTTAATTATTTGTAATTAAAATGCTGTATTTACACGGCTGTTTGTTTTAATCTGTGGGGAACTTACTGAAATAACAAGCAATATTTATTTAAAAAAAAAACTCCATATATCGAAAACGATTGATTTTCGAATCCATGTTTATTACGACTTTTTTGTTTGTATTGATGAGATCTATAAATAAGAAAAATATGCGAACTTATTTTTTAAACACCCTGTATATAGGAAGCCTTTAAATGAAAAAGTATTCCAATTTTCCGAACTGTGTTGGAAGAATGATAGGTGTATTAACATTTGACGAGCAAGCTCTAATGCTGTCAAACTTTGTTATAATATTGAATGATGAAAGAGTCAATTTTTAATGCGACTATCATAATAATTACGTCAGTAATTGGTTGATTGCATTATTTATAAGTTTCAATTTACAGGAACTGTTCTGAGTACAATCCATTGATTTAATAGCGTTTGGGCGAAATCTTCTCAAAGCAATTATCAGTAATTTTCTAATTGCTGCTTATAATAACACTGATAATTGAAGGCGACATTAATCGACACCTAAAACAAGGAGCTTCTATTCGCCGGAGCAGATGCATTTGACAGAAAGGAAGAGTAAAAAGCGGAGAGAAGCAAATTAAAACCTTATTTACTTAAAATTTCTTTATTCGGCGTGGGAAGGTGACAATGGAATTTACAGTTACTACACCGGAATGCGCACTGTAAATTCCAAATTAAAAAGACAGATATTAACTGTCTGATACAAAGTGAGTAGATCGTTATTTATTTTACACTTTATAATAAATTATATGGAAGGTAGACTTAACTTGTTATCATAAGATGTCAATATTAATAAACCTCTTAAAACTGTTTGCCTGCTAATGAGAAAATAATGGTTTAGGTTCAAACTGAAAACAAAATAAGCCACGAATCGTTTTAACTTTGTTTATCATTATTTATGTATTTGCATAATACAGTCCCACGAAGTTATTGCATAAAAGTGTTAACATTTTTTGGAATACACGTTTCTGTCTTCATAAAAATCTAAATCACACAATTATTAATTATGTAATTTAAAAATTGCATATATAGGAGATGTCATCTGTAGCCTAGAATGTTAACTGTTTTTTTTTTCGTATATTCTTGTTTAAGGAGCCGAGCGTCTGCAAGAATCTACAGTACTATATGTTTTTATGCAACCCATTTTACAATTCATGGCTCTGGTTAATTATAATTTCTATATATTTTTTTAGATTAAACTAAAAAATATTACTTACTAATGCCATTTATTTAAGCTTGGTTATTAGGAAATAAATACTAATAACATAGGAAAATAAAGGTTAGTTTCACTTCAAGGCAGTATACAAACTGTTTACTATGTTTGGTCTGTTTGTAATCAAAAATGTTTACTTAATCATTAAACGCAGGTTATATAACAATTCTGCTCTAGAATTTTCCTAGCGTTTCAAAAGAACATTTAGTAGAAACTACTAGCTTAACTTTCCTCTATTTATCATTTCACCTCTTTTAGTGGGAAAATTAAAATAGACACAATTTTTCTATGTTTTCAATTACTATCATAAATAATGTTTGCTTTTTATTGGTTTTGTCCTTCTAATGATTTTAGAGGCGGTTGTTTACTAAAAGTCAGGGGGTTAGAATTCTACGCTGAACGTCTGTGGTTCAGTTCCCAGTACCGGAACAATTTTAACGGCCGATCTCCCTCGCAAGAAAACCAACGAGGTACTCTGCCTAGAAAACCCTCTTTAGAGTAGATATTTTAACACCTACCGTGGTTCCGAGCCCACGTTAAGCTGTAGGTCTTCTATGTCTGTGGTACTTTAAAACGCGCATACGAGAGAATTTTTAGTTTTTTCGTGATAAATCAGGAACGAATAAAAATGTCCAGAATTTTGTGTTAGATTCTCAGTCACCATGAAGAAGCACAACTTCTTATAACTTAACCAACCTCGTATCTTGTATGGTTTCCGAGATACGAATGAACTTTGAAAAATTCACCACCATGTATATCTCCTTTACTTCTGAACAGAATTTATACTAGTTTTTGCACTCAATTTTCTGCTTACTTTCACTGTTAACAAATGTTCTTCTACTAAATACTGAATACACTGAATGTCTCACAACTTTGACAAGCTCTTATAAGGTAGTAAGTGTACAATATATACCATGGACAAGCGAAAAATTAACCATGAAATAGTTAATTCCTACGGAGATGAAGATATTAAGATCCATTCTTGGAGTAACATTACAAGATAGAATACAAAGAACAGAAGCGGTGCAAAAGATGTGGTGGAATGGGCAAAAGCCAGGCCTAGAGCACAGAACATATAAGAATAATTAAGATATGCGGAGACAATAAACCACCAGGAAGCAGACAGACGAGCGGCAACAAAGATGGATTCAAAGCTGTGCATCATCTTCAATGGAATCACTACCCATTCCTTGAAAAATAAAATAGAACTGCGTCCTATATATAAATAAGAAGTACAAGAATATTATATGCCAAGTTTCCAATATCTTCATTATTCAACTTCCACTTAATGGGAACATTCACCGTTTTCTAATTATATAGACCTCTACTACTGCTTTTCGGAAAATGCTAATATTTTCTTACGAAGAATATTTTCAAATTTATTGTACTGAATCTCTGATTCTTTCATTCATCGCTAGCTAGCGCCTCTGATTTGACCTAACGACTACCACCGTAGTGTAAACCGGGACCAACGGCTTTGGCGTGCCCTATGAAGCGTGGCTGGTCGTTGTTGTTGGTACCACTACACGGGCCACCCGTCTAGTAGTGACCAGAGCTTGCGTTGCTTAACTTTGGTAGCCGTTTGAGGGGCACCAACCGACCGACCAACTTAGTGATAAGAGATAAGTAACTATGTCAGTAGAACTATTCGATCATTTAAACGACTAAGCATTAAACCAATCAAAACAGTTGCTTATACAACGAAAGTTAATTCAGATACATATGACAACACTGTTTGAGTTTTTTAGGTTCATCATGAATGGCGTATTTAACTCTGAACACTACTGATATACTTCCACTTTAAATAAACGACGCTATGATGATTGCAATTATTACTACGAATGATATTTTTTACCATCAATATAATTAATTCGTGCAAATGTGGTCCAATCATTAGAGCAATGGGCTCCGGTACGGAATATCGTGAGTTCAAATCCCAATCCCATATACTAGGTCGCTTTAAATAATTGGGTACTTGCGTTCGATTGAATAAAGGGTAATAATGGAGTTGCCTACTGCATGATACCTACCGCATCTCCACGTGTCATGAATTCTGTACGTGACACTCACACATTTTAAAGAAAATTAAATTAGTATTTATTTTTACTGATGAGGATATTCACCTAAACTAAACACCTTTGTATACCATACATGATGTCCAACTAATTGTTTAGTTGTCTGTTTATCTGCTCAACTATATTTATATAAGCAAAAATACTTTATATCAGTAAAATAAACACGTATATTCTGTTTCCATGATGGTTTAGGCGAGGTTTTACGGTTGATCACATATTATGGAGCCTTGTATACAGTTAATTGGGTATAACTTCACCAAGAATTGCTAGAAGGTCGGGAAGTTTTAATAAATCGATCAGTATATTTTCTCTAAGACTTTATATTTCTGTACGTAATATTATTTTTTATAAAAATCTACTAATATTATTCGATTACGAAGCGTAAAATATAGTCGTTGCCGCAAGATGTAATTTATCTACCTTTTATATGATGTAGTAAAATTTATACACTCTGACAACCCTGTAGTGAACCTACTCATCTACAAAGAGAGGTAAATCCTGTGATATAGGAATTTCACCTTCTCGGGTTTCTATGTTACAAGAATTATACAGTGAAGGATTTATACCAAATCCCACATCCCTAAGATGAGGCAGTTCAAAATTCCCCAGGAATATTAGAATAGCGTTTATGATGATTCAGAAAAATTTAAATTTAAACGCACATCTTTATGATATTTTTCAGCCATTCGCTTTTAGATCAAGTAAGTTCTTAATCAATATAAAGATATCCAGCAACAATTGATTTCAAAATTTCATAAATTATAGGCTGTAAATCAACACCAATTCGCATATTTTAGTATGGACTTTATGGTATTTCCTAGTTCCTGCTTAAAAGTATAGCGAAACCAGACAGAAATCAGATATTCGAATAATTCTGTGATCTTTGTGGGCTTTCTTTCAGATATGACTTTTGACATCCATTAACTAGTTCTATATTGGGTTCAGATCTGAAAATTACACTGGTCTGTCAATACTGTCAATTTTCTTATCGTTATCAGTAATTTCACCAGTTTTGCCTAATGTCAAGAAGTAATATCATTCCAGAAAATCAACTTTTCTTCGTCAAACAGATCTTTCCCACTAGATAGCATTATATCCTGCAGTACTTCAAGATGATTGGTAGTGTTCATCATTCCGTATAGTAGACCAACTCATTGACTCATACATGCAACCCCATAACATATTAACGGTTAAACGTTGTAGGAACTGATATACGAATGACCAGCATGATTATTGTTTTCAAAAGTTGTTTCATAACTAAATGGCACTTTCTACCACTGCTCTGTGATCCAGTTCAGATGTTCCTTGGACCACAGCAAAGCGTGACGTCTGCTTCACGAAAAGCATAGGGTTTTCAATGCTCTACATCCACTAAATCCAAAACTAAGACTTCTTCCGCTGACAATGGAAGTGCTTATACTTCGGACCATGATTTTGTTAATTCTGTGAAATTAGGGCCCAAATCTGCCAACATTGTTATTAAAAAAAATTTCTAGATCACCTACTACCCGATATACCGTACATGTTCGATATTTTTCTAATAACGTGAATAAATGAAAATTGATTTTTTGCGTGATTTTTTTTTAAAGCTCTCCTTTATTGCTAAAAATAATTCAATCCAATAATGTTGTTTATTGTGGGCTGGTTAGGCCATTTAGAAAAAAGAGACATAACAAGAAGTAGAAGAAAGATTTTCAATAGGTCGCTTGAAGGAAGACGATCTAAAGAAGGCACGTAAATCGACGGGTGGAGAATGATCTGACGATGGTAAATGCCGCGAACTGGAGAAGATTAATGTAAATAAAAAATAATAAAGAACAGTTAAAGATGAGTTGAAGCAAACACAAGAGTTACTAACTGGTACTGGTAAGCACCAAACACAGTTGAGAAACTCAACAAGTACGGGTTACTACGCATCAAGAACTAACGTGAAATACAAGATTTTATATTGGTTTGCAGCTTTTAACGAAATTCAAAGAGATACTAATAATATTGACGTTTTTCAGAACATTTAGTTTAAGAACCTTAAGTACTTACTAATCGCATCTTTATTATACTTCCATGAATAGATGATCATCATTGGCAGCCTTTTTTCCCACTGCTGGGCATCGGCCTCTTCTCTGCCACGTGTTTCTCATCAGCACTAAGGTAGAAACACGGGGGACCTACAGTTTAATGTCGAATGCAAACGACAGAAATTCCAGAGAAGGTTTTAGCATTAAGGTCCCACGGTTGCAAGCCGGATTGGGAAAATGTGTGTGGTGGGTTGCAGACAAGATTTTTATAAATCCGCATAGTAATTGTTAGGTTTCGAACTCAAGCCAGAATCTGCGTTTTACTCAGAAAGAAAGGCGCTCTACCAACTCAGCTACCACTCCATCTTTATTACGCTTGAATGAATAGATGATAGATTGCGGATATACGACAAGTAAGACTTATAACGCAGCGAAAAACGAACAAAAGAAGTTGTAATTGTTAATACTGTTTGAACCTATAAGGTCTTAGTTTAATAATTTTTTAGAATTTATAATATTTATTGTAAGAAGACTATGGTTGGAGATATCTGGCGCAATTTTGTATTACTGTGTAAAAAACCATTATAGACTTGATACTGCAAAACTATTTAACATTACTATGACTTTGTCAAAATACACAGTTGTATAAAATGATCAACTTGAGTAATTAATATATTACCGTTGTGTCTGCATGCAAAGACAGTTCAAGCAAACATGTGTTTGTGTTTTTCACATCCTAGTGGCCTCCAGATCAAGAATTATTTAGAGGGATAATTTCAGTGGAGGCTCTACAGCTTTAGCTAGCTAGAAAGCGGAGGCAAGGCACGTTACTCGTTACTAATTGATGACGGAACTCGGGCGTTGATTGGATGCCAAAGGGTTACGATGTTCATAAATGTACGTGTGTTTTATCTGTACTAATAAACGGCTTGTTTACACTTGCTATCTGCATTGTTTGTGAGTGGAAAAACTGTAATCACCTCTTTCTCCACGCATTCTTCTGTCGCGGATGTACAGTCATTCATATTAACCGAAGCTAAAACAACAGAGCTCTTAGTAGTAGTTATTTTAACAATAGCGCGTATTCGTTCTGAAGAATACGAACTTAACGAGAGGTAGAAATAATATATCACTTTATTTTATTCAAGACAGTCAGTACGAGAAAGGAGAACTTCCCGTGGCGTGGATTGCGTCACATTTCAAGCCAGTTGTTACAACTTTCAGGAAGACAAATGTAAGGTAGAAGTAGTGCTGCTATAAATCAGTATAGCTACATTCGGTGTGCTCCTTAGCATATCGAAAATCTACATCTGTGTCCCTAGCAGTTCCTCAAAGGCGGTACACTTTAACCGATGTCGATTAAGATTAGCAAGAACGAACTGAGGACCCTTGACATATGTTATAGAAATTGTATATACACAGGGTTTCTCAGGGGAATTGAATCAAATGCGAACATGCGAAACTATAATTGATTATAAATATAAACCGTATCATTATTTGTAGATATCCTCGGCAGAACCCCGAATAACAAGAGTGTACAAAATATATGAAATGTTTTATTATGCTCTAAAGATAAAAATGTTGGGCAATTTCTGCGTTGGTGTTTGCCTTGTGTACAGCTGAGTAGTCCGGGTATAGTAAGTTTGATTATTTAATACGTGCAAAGAGGGCTCACAGAACCTACTTCATTGCACTTAATTAACATGTTATTGGGCTACACACAGAAGAAGAAGAAGAAGAAGAAGAGAAGAAGATTATTTAAGAACTACTCCAAAATGCCTAAAACAAATGACAAAGGTCTACTCTCACACTTAATGCCATTTTTGTCTTTAATTGTTTTATTGGATTTAGCGGTGACCGCTTGCATTACTTTGAATACGAAAGTTGCCATTCAGTTGTAGTTTGGATACATTTGAACACTTTTGTAACCAGTTGAACAGAAACTGATTATTCGACAGAAAGGAAGAGGAACAGATGAGGAATTGCTGCAAAAGTTGCATAATAGTGACTAGGAGATCGATGATAATGAAGTTCATACTGTCACTGAAGAAGTTGAAATTTATCTTCCAGATAAACTTCACCCTTAAGTACTTCAGTCGCGGGATGTTTCGGAATCCCAGAGGTCACCTCAGAGGTTTTAGTGTAAATCTTTTAAATTATTTTTTCGCATTCTTCAAGTATCAGCTATTGTCTTAGAACATAGGTTTCCAACCTGTGGGTCGCGACTCCAGAGGGTGGGCCGCCTTTATTTTAGTTGCAATTAATTCGAGCAGCAAATTTCAACATACAAAAATTGCAACTCTTATTTATTTCAATAAGGCGTCAGTAATAAATTTAAGATTCTTCTTCTTTGTCTATTATTGTAATTATTTACTAAGGCGGGTTTTTAATATACATTTATTAATTTCCGCGTGGAAAGAATGTTTGCTATTTTCTCCTTAACTTTATGATTCAACAGATTCAGCTTCTCAATTGCGAGTCTTCCTCAGATGTATTCATTCAGGTGAAACCAAAGAGGAGTTCCTGTTCTGTAGTGCACTGATAACTACTATCAAACACGATTATATTATGAAACCGTTGAATGTCTTTTTTTAAACTGAAGGGTTACAATGGAAAAACGTCTGTGGGGTTGTACCGATGCAGCACCAGCCATGCGAGGATGGAAGTCGGGCTTTCAGACAAAGGTGAAAGAACTTGCTCCCTAAGCAAAAATCTTACACTGCATGATTCGCCGATTTGCTCTTACCAGTGAAACTCTTCCGATCTTCTTTTCTACGCTGGTTGTCAAAAGGAAATGTGGTTAGTCGCGTCTTTGAGTTGAAAGATAAATTAGATTGTTTTTGGAAATATAAGGAAAACATGAACCAATTTTATAACGAAACCTGGAAGAAAAAAGTTGCTTGCTTATCAGACATCTTAGACTAGCTAAACAAGCTAAATTTAAAACTTCAGGGCAAGGAAACACACATAATCCAATTTAGAGACAATCTCAGGCATGTATATCAAAGCTGCAAAAGTGACGTCGGAAGGTAAATTTCAGCAATAATACTCTGAGCTGAAGGAAGAAAAAACTGTACTAGTACGAAATCCATTGTCTGCTTCCTTGGAAGTAGCCAGCATTCCCGAGGGGGTACAGTACAGTATAGGATAAATTCTTCCAACTGCGGAACGATTCCTTGGTATGCGAAACTTCCAAACCTTCCTCATATCAAGAGCAAGCAACAGATTGGGCGTTGAAGATAACATGAGGTTAGCTTTAACATTAACTCAGCTAACATTAAAACTGGCCACCCAGATACAAGTTCATCCACGGCATTAAACATAATAAAAATGTGTGAGAATTTTTCGAAATATATTTTATGCGTTTTCTTTATCTTAAAAATAAGTCTCAAAAAACGTCATATCATGAAAATGCAGCAGCGATCGCGAATTACTTGGGTTCGACTTGAAAAAGATCCTAGAAGGATAAGGTCTTTAACATACCACAAAGCACGTCTGCGATCTCATTCAGTTTTCGAAAAAAAAATTAGCTGGAGAGGTGGTCAAATAGCCTGAGATAATATTAACGTTAGAAGTTTGGAAAAGTGCGGTTCCTTAAATCAAGAATTCACAGGATATATGTCTAAAATATTTAGTTTTTGTTACTTCAGGATCATAGCTTATTACTTTCTAATATTTGTAATACAATATGTCGAGGATTCAAACACTTACACTAAACTTCGCGGGAGTTATCAAGAAAAATATGATCTTCTTATCAATGAATGAATAATGGATCCGTTTTAACGGCTTCTTCGAAAAACACCTCGTCAAGTCAAACGGTATTCCAAGCCAAATAATGGGTGGTGTAGAGAGCAGCGTGTCGGACAAAGGCGATTATTGGTCAAACAATAAGTATCAAAGTTAAGCGTAGTCGCTACTTGGATGAGTATCTAAAAGTTACGCTATCATGCTGCTATCCTGCACCCCGGAGAGTACCCAAAGCGCCCCCCCCCCTGTGTTAGTGCGCCACGTCACTGACTACCTTAAACAGAGTTAAAGTGGCAGTAGGGTGCGGAACGGCCTTTGAGCCTGCCAGCAGACCTTATTTTTATGGGGGGGGGAGGCATATGTGAGAAATTGGTTGGAGGTTTGTTTGGAGTTTCCAGTAAAGAAAGAAACCAAAATGATCTACAATAGTTCAAAACCAAGTTGGTAAGACTTATTGAAAATCTGCTTATAGGCATTGCAGATGCAGCTGCTTCAGATAGTAGACTATAGACCTCCACTTCAAAAAATGCTGTTGGTAGACCCGGTACCACCTTCTGCACAATTACAAACGAATAACGCAGTTCGCTTACCCATGGCAATGGATTTGCAGGTTGCCTCTCGATATAGAAACGCTGACTGCAAGAGAAGGAATAGGATCATTATCAATCAACAACATTTTGTCCCATTGTTGGGCACCGGCCTCATCGCAGCTACGTGTTTCTCCTCAGCGCTAAGGAAGAAACAAGGGGGATCTACAGTTTACCGCCGAATCCGAACGACATAAATTCCAGTGAAGGCTTCTAACATTAAGATCCCACGGTTGCAACCCGAATTGGGAAATTCGAACCCAACCTAGAATCGACGTTTGCTCAGAAAGTGCGCGGTCTACCAGTTAGTAGGATACAATGAGTAAAATGTGAAATGTTTTATACGTTTTGAAAGACTGCAACTCAAGGCGTAACATTTTAATGCGAGGGTAAGTGTACATGCTTCTAGTATATTTTTTATATAGGGACCGCGGTGGTCGAGTGCGAGAACGCATTGGCCACTCGAGGTCACAGTAAATGCAGTTGCTCCGTTGGGGCGACCGCATTTGCTTAGTTAAGTTTAGGGTGCATGTTGCATGAATGTTTAGTATGTAAGGGACGCCCGCACCCCCCCTGAAGTAATACGAAAGCGGTTCCGGGGGGGGGGAACGGTAGTATGAATGTGTGAGAAAAAAAAAGTATATTTTTTTATATGGCGCCTTTTAAGCAGAAATCCGGGGTTCTAATCCCGAACACGAATTTTTCATTTTGAGTCGCTTTCCACAAAATGTTGCCTGATTAATGATTTGCCGAATAAAATATGAACGTTAAATTTTCGAAAACTGGCAAACGACCGAAACAAATTATACGGTAGATGGCTTAGTACCAAACGCACAATTATTGTAATTTACTATGCGTTTCATAGTACATATTTCAGATATTCGTTTATTATTAATATTATGCTGCCCTCAGTGGTCTGTAATTACTCTTTTTAAACTTCCTCATAACTAGAGTTTAATATTTAATTATGCATTACAGTGAAATATGTATGCATGTAATTTCACCGTCTGCTACGTTATAAATTGTACAAATAGCAGTGTTGTTATAAATTAACTGTAACACTAATCTAAAAATGAATGATACAACAAACATTTAAAACAAAGATTGATAAACCTTTCTGAGAACCAATGAATTATGTTCATAAAACCTCTTTATCCATTGTTCCAGAAAATTACAACAAAATTTATTGTTACCATAGCTATACAGGACAAGAATTCATCTTAGTTTTAAATGTTATAATATTCACCAATCAATGTTAATAATAATGTAAAGAATAATATATAATTTAACTGGGGCACGCAAAATATCGAGAAATGTAATTTTTCTGACATCTACAAATGCTTCAAGTCGTTGGGAATTTCTGTATGTTTTTCGCTGTCCTTTTATTACTATCTCGGGGAAATAGATCAGCTATACTAGTTTTCATGTAGCTTCCACGGTAAAGGATTAGTGGCAGGTACATGACAACTGTATAAGAGTATGAAATAAGACAGCAGAAAAGATCTTGGCATGACCTGTTGAGAACTGTTGTGCCATTTACCATACCACGCCATAACTTCAGGTACTGAACTGAACGGCATCTCTTTCTAACACCAAGTTATAAGCCAAACATAGGTGAAGACGTGTCGATTATAATGCCGACATAAATGTGTATTTTAGTATTTCTTTGTGCGACGTATGGTCGTACCTGATTAAAACTATTCACGTGCCTTAGAACGAGATGCAAGGTAAAGGTAGGTACTTACTACAGTTACGGCGCTAATCCGTTACGAATAAGAGTTTCAAGGTTTTGCCAAACAGTTAGTACAGCTGGCATATATCCCAGAAAAATTAAAAAGTTCACATCTCTTTTCAAATACCTGGGATGTACAATCTCATACGAAAGCGACGTAGATATAGAGCATAAAATCACGAGATTCCAGCAATTATGCAGAACCATTCGTAGAGCTTTAAGAGGAAGAGCCATCCGAGAAAGCGAAATAAAACTATATAAGACGATGGCTATCCCGGCTGTCTTTTACGGGAACGAAGTTTGGGTGATGCGAAAGGAAAATGATAGAAGAATAGAAACAGCAGAAATGAGATACTTACGGCCCTTAGCAGGTTATACCAGAAGCGAAATGAAAATAAATGAAGACATCAGAGCGGAATTAGAAATAGACAATGCAAATGAACTTGTAATATAATATAGAGAAAACTGGAAACAATATATAGAGAGGATGCCAGAAAACAGATTGACCCAGAAAGCAAAGAAATACAAACCATGGGGAAAAAGAAACGTCGGAAGGCCTATGAAAAGATGGAACTCTAGGACTATCTGTGCTCTATGGACTGGGCAATTGTCATGTTCAAAAATAATATTGTCTCTGAGGACCGGTTGAACAGAAGGTAGTAAACATTCTTCCAACAGCCTGCGACACGCGACACTGGTTAGTCTCCCGTTTACAATTACACATACGCCTGGCCCTCTAGTGCTAATCCATCTCCGAACGTTTACCGAAAAATGACGAGCTGAATTTACTTTTCGTGTATATAAAGGTTGATATCTTGCTCCATTTGGCAGATATACTCTTAAAGTGAGAACACAACACTCTCCCAGAAGTCATTTTGATGTCCTATATGTTGTTGAGCAAACTCCATTCTCCATTGCTTCTGTTAAAAAAATTTTGTTTGTCAAACAACGATCAAATAAATCACTTTCTCCAATTCTTCGTCGAGCAGTAACAGAGGATCCTGGAAGTTCTGTCTCTTCCTTAGCCCTAATTGTTGTTTGAAAAGGATTTTCACGAAAAAAATCTAACAGTTGATTATCCTGATGTGCATCCGAAATTCTGTTTCGACCTGACCCTTATCTTCTGTGTATGAATCCAGTTTCACGAATCTTCGTTTTGGTCAGTAGAATGGTGTTTTTATTAACATTAAGTTCGTTTGAAATTGTATTGTATTGAAATGTACAGAGCTGGAATATGTCAAATGGCGTAAGCCCTGTAGTTGATGATGATGAGGATGATGAATTTTCACCAAAATACAGCTACAATGTTGCTATGTTGCCTAAATTTTGAAATATTCCTATATTTTCCTCTAGCGAATCTTAGATAATTAACACTGCAATTAAAATATAACATATATTCTTTGACAGAAAAAATATTGAATATAGAGAAATGTGCATAGAAGATCTCGACGAAAAAGTACTTCCATGCAAAGCATTACAATATAACCCAAAAAGTAAAAGATACTTGGGAAGACCCAAGAAGAGGTAGAAGAAAACAGAAACAAGTCTAAGACCTAATCCATAAAAGAAACGACAACGACAACAGTTAACTGTAATTAAATCATATACATATACATTAAAAAAAATTAAATCAGTTGATCGTGATTTCTTACTTCTGATATATGGTAGTAACAGGATGTTTCGCTAACGGACCAACATCAGTTTGTAGTTTTGGCTTGGTTTTACCCACACTGCTCGTAAATTAAGCTAAAATTCTTAAATATGTGAGTCACAACACAGCTCAATTTATACTTCCATTTTTTTATAATATTGCTTGCATACTGAAAAATACTTCTAGATTATATATAAAGAGAAACACAACTCAATATCGTTTTACTTGAATTTGTAAGCAGTGTATGTAACTGCAACTTGAAAAACACATAATCCAGCATATTAAACGTTAAGCCAACTACATTACCAACGACAAGGTTTGTTTTAGGCCTAAGATAAAATATTTATCAAGAATATACGTGAAACAATCTTGTATTTAGAGGCACGAAAGGGAAAATAAGTAAATGTCAATAATAGAAGGACATCCTCAGGAACACATTAAAGGCAACTATAAAAAGTATGCTTTATAAATAGGTAGCTACGGTTAATACGACAATATTGATTGCGGTATAATAATGCGAGTAAATATATTGAAATATTGGAGTCGATTTCCTGGAAGTTCTTGAACGCTTCCGTTAATGCAATGGAATTATTTACTATTTTCAGATATATCATTATCCTTGCAGTTTATTATTACTTGGTGCATTGCTTGACTTTATTATTTAGGTCGCTATTAACTGCAACTTTCTTGGACCTCTACTCTATCTGATTTATACTGCAGACCTACCCACATCTGAAAACACTGTAGTAGGAACCTTTGCGGACGATACCGCTATTCTCTCCTGCCATGAAGACCCGCAAACAGCAAGCTATCACGTACAAGACCATATAAGCTCTGTCAGTAATTGGTTGACAAACTGGCGTTTAAAGGTCAACGAATCAAAATCCGTCCAAGTTACGTTTACGCTGAGAAGGCAGCAATGTCCACGTATATCAATTAATGGCATTGAAATACAACAGTCCAAGGAAACGAGATACCTAGGTATGCACATGGATAATAAACTTACGTGGAAAAAACACATTGGCAAAAAAAGAAAAGAAATGGACTTAAAAGTCAAAAAACTTTACTGGCTTATGGGCAGAAACTCCCGTCTTTCATGTGAAAACAAGATTCTACTGTATAAGACAATCATCAAGCCTATATGGACGTATGGTATCGAACTGTGGGGTTGCGCTAGTTCCTCAAATGTAGACGTGCTACAGAGATTTCAGTCCAAAACTCTGCGTGCCATAGTCGATGCCCCGTGGTACGTATCTAACCGTACATTACATGAAGATCTAAGGATACCATACGTCAACGAAGTTATACTTCACTACATGACTAACCATATGCATAAACTTCAAGCTCATCCCAACCCAATTATTCGGCCTCTATTAGACAATACCCATCGAAGACGCTTGCGTAGGAAATGGACAATAGATTCAGTAACTGAGGTTTAGATATTCTCAAAAATTCTTTACATTCAAAAGTGCCTGTATAATTAAAGTCATTGTATCATTATTTTATAGTATAAGGTATCGCCACTGGGTGATATTCTTAACATGCCATGTACATAAACAACAAATTAGCTCATGGAATGTATGTATTATATATATGTAAGTTGTTCCGATTGCTAATAAATAATAAACTAAAAAAAAAATTAACTGCAACTGTTTATATGATGCGTAAACATTAGTATTGCAATAACGTTAATATCGCAAATAACGTACAAAAATATATCCTAATACAAAAAACAGCTTAACCTTCGTATTACCGAGTGCGTTTTATTACGTTGTTTACCGGACGGGGTGTATTCACACCCCATCAATTTTTATAATAAATTGCATGTTTTTTGTTATTCTAATGCCTTTATTTGTAAGCTGCTACTTATTTTATAAAAAGTACATAGCTATTTAAACATAAAGTTTCATTTTTAACAAGAAAGAAAGAAAAAGTTCAGTTCTAAAAAGTAGTAGGGTACACTAAATGAGTAACTACGAGGTGGAATAAACATGGAAAAGTAAATCGCACTTAATTGCTATTTTCACAAGTTTCACATAACAAAATAGTGTTTATATGTGATTTACAGAAAAATTGTTTACAGTTATCGCACTTGGTTCTCACTTTTCTGTTATGGGTTCTACCACATGGGTTGCAGCGGCCTTGTACTGGCAAATCATTCGCAGGCACGTGCTCATTTACTGGGATAACTTCGTTCATATCTTGCAGAATGAGTGCTATGTCCGATTTAGCCCGTTGATAGAGACGATGATTATTTTGTAAACGAGCTTGCATAGTGGTACCACTAATTCTTTTCCCAGATCTAATTAAAATAATTTTCTGCGTGTTAGGTTATTGCTGTGATAATCTGCGTGGGTGTCGATGTACGTACAGAAAGAATTATTCCTGTCGTATCGATCATGTCCATGAAGATTTCAAAAGGCCATCTTAGAGTTTTCCTTCTGGCAGTATATTTTGCAGACATTTTATCAAATGTGTGCCCCTTCTCTTTTGTTGTAAAGCAAAATAATGGCCGGTTTATTGTTTTCATCTGGTGATGTGATGTAATGTTCATGGTGCCCACTTGACAACAAAACTACACTTTTTCTTTTTTTTTTGTGCACATAGGAAGCTAGTGTAAACTTACGTAAGAATCCAAAAATAGCATGTACTAAAGTATTTTAACGTAAAAGCAACTTGATAACAAAAAATACAAACACTAGCAGTCGATACGTTGTTCACCAAACGGGGTGTATTCACACCCCAAGTCAAATAATGCCCAAAAAATTAATTTTGAAAACACAGAGGTTGGAAATTTTAGCATCCTATAACGCTAAGCACATGTAAAAACAATGTCTTAGAAGGCCAATACCGGAAAAAATTAATTAAAAAAGTTATACACAAAAACGTAACTCTGGGGTGTACTTACACCCCACTCGGTAATACGAAGGTTAAAGAGAAACCTAGGATAGTTCGAAAAAGCTTAGGCATTTTTGGGGATTTCTGATTTTTTCTCAGAATTTCTAGGATTTAATAGGAATTTACGGCTTGAAATGTTTATAATGCATCATCTTCTAGCTATTTTTCCACAGAGAATAGGATTATTTGTTAGCAGTTCAGCCTGATCTTGTTACTACTTACACAGAAGACACTGTTAACATTTTCACGAGACTGTAGCTCCAAATTACTTAAATTTGTATTTTACGACCGTTTGTAGGTGTATAAAATAGAAGTAATTTTGAGATTACAACTTTTCTTCGACAACACAAACCAGTGTTCTATTCACTCTGAAGATGCAAGCTGCAATGCCTTGCGAAACGTTAGTTTGTATGGGTTCACAAACAGCTAACAGGCATAAGCCGATTAAGTATTATTGTCCAGGGCAAACAAAATACATTAAAATCAAATCCTTGTCCGCCCCAAGGTTTAAATAACCTAATCACAAAGCCCTGTTTAGGCAGGCAGGACCTATGAACAAATATTGCTCAAACTTCTACAGCAAATGTTTGTAGAACAGACAAGGGTACAGGTCGATCCTTATCTGATAATGCTAGGTGTAGTTCCCCAATGACGACGCGGTCTAAGCCAAAAGTAAATTGTAATACTGACAGTTCGAGAAACGGCGAAAGTCTCAAAAAATATATTCGACTATCATTTCACTTATGGTACGCAGTAGAATTTCAAAATTGCAACCGTTTGAAGTATTCCATGACTTGAGCTACGTATGTCCTCTATCAATTGGCACAATGTATATTAGAGGGACAAATTAGACAACCCGTTTAACAGATGTATCTGACTTACACCTTTAGTTTACACTACACTAATTAATAAAAATTAAGAATATCATCATAAAATCATCATCACCATCAACAGCCGTTTTGTTCCACTGTTAGACATCGGCCTCGTCTCTGTCACGTATTTCTCCTCAGCACCAAGGTTGGAACACAGCTTTCCTACAGAGTAACGTCAAATCAGACATATATTTAGAAGATAGTTTTTAGAATTAAGATCCCACGATTGCAGAAACGAAAGACGAGTTGCAGTGACAAGTAGGTATATCGTATTTTTTCACCAAACATCTCAGAAGTACAACATAAAAATAACGACGGAAAAAACAAAATACATGACTTGAATTTCTTCAAAGATACCGTAAGATGCAAACTTGAAGAAAGTGGCAATAGTGTTGAACAAGTTATGCAGTTCATGTACCTCGGAATAGACACATCAAGTATACATCATCCAACACAGGAAGTAAAACATAGTAAATAAAGTCGGAGTTATATCCGGATGTGTTGGGGACACTGTAGGGAACAACAAATACATACATACAGTAAAGTGATGATATATAAAACATATGCACGACCGATACTAACTTACGGAATCGAAACAAGAACAGACACGAACAGAACTAAAAGCATAATTAGAACACCGATAATGAAGACATTGAGAATAATAGCAAAGAAAACCACTCAGAGATCGAGTTAGGCATGATGAAATAAGAAGAATACGCGAAATGAACGACGTGGCCAGATGAGGAAGACAGAGAAGACGCTACTGATATGACCATGTATAGCGCATGAATGATGGCAGATTAGTTCGCGCAACTTTAGGTGGTAAACCAACAAATCGCCGAACACCGAGAACACTCCCGAAGATGGAAGAATAGTTTGCAGTCCACATCTCAAGAGAACTGAAAGCTTGCATTTAAGGAAAAAGAAACCAACCATGGAATCTAAAAAATAAAAAGGTTGCAAACCGGACTGGGAAACTGTGTGTATGGTGGGTTGCAGCAGAAGATTTTTATAAACTGGATAGTAATACTGAGGTTTCGAATCCAAGCCAGAATTCACGTTTTGCTCAGAAAGCGAGCTGTCTACCGACAGAGCTAGACATGGAAAACTACAAGAAGTACAGGATGATTTACCGAAATCTGACCTGAAAGCCGCAGTCAGCTGACGAGCAGTGGCGTAGGTTTTGTTGTAAAGTTGGGATACTTATTCATTACAAAATTTAGAATTTTCCAATATCAAACTTATTGTATTTAGAATATTTCGTAGATCACTTAAGAAGACAGTGACATTATACATTTGGATGAATAGGCTTTAATGGCCAAGAGATGAGTTAACAAACACGACTAGGTTAGAGCGCAAGTTCCACGTGCAACGCCCCTGAATTCCAACCACCCCTAAAACCGCAATATAGATTCGTCTGGACGAAATCTTGTTTCTGCGCATTGTGTACTTCTTGGAGTTTTGCATGTCTACCATTACCACTTTCTAAAAATAGACAAACCAAAATACTTAACAAAAGATACTGCAATACCTAAATTTTTATTGGAGGTATTATCAATCAGATTGCCTCTTTGATATACTAGTTGGTTTATTGGCGACGAGCATCAACTCAAACAAAAGTTAAATAATATGGATTCGAATACAAAAAAATCGACGTATTATTAATAGGGAATATCTATTTCTCATTTTCAGGACAATTATTAAATACAAGGCGACATGTATGATAGCAGCATGATAACGTCACCGCCCATTATTTTATAAAATATCTAAGATATCAAACCGGAATCTCTGATTCATAATACCAAAACAAAATGTAGATATCGCAGTATTATGACGTGTTTTCTGGGTTGCCTATTTTTGGAATGGAGGCTCGTGCTCTCCCATAAGCCACCCTGTAGAATAACTATGTCGATATGTAAGCGAGGGTTTTACACTTCTCCTTTTTCCTCATTTCCTTTTCTCTTTTGGCGCCTATTTCCATAACGTTTGCGGCAGTTTCTCTTTTTCATCATTTTCATGTGCCCATACCACAGTAGCTGTTTCTTTCCTAGACACTCCGATATTTTTCCTTTCAGAATAATTTACAAATTTGATACTTTTGTTTTAAAATACAATTACAGTCTTTTATATTTATAAAGCTATACTTAATAAAGTTTTAAAAATTGTTACGATTTCTTCTGATTACCCAACATTTTAATTTTATCTATATATTACACGTACAAAAATAGTTTTAGTGTGTATTGCTCTTCAGAAAAAAGTTTTTTTCTCTATTCAAACTCTTAGTACTATACTTTCTGTATTTGAGATGACGAAAGAATTGTTTTCGAAACACTGAATTTTCTTTTACTGAAATTTATTACATACTTTAATACTTAAAATATTAAATTCTGTATAACCAATAGTATCAGCAGTAGGATTAGTATCTATTGCCAAAATGTGAGTGCGTACAAATTCATATAAAATACAATATGAGGCGTAGCCTCTTAAGTTTTTACAAACGACCACTAGATGGTGCTATTGAGATGTGTCATTACTATTTTCGTAAAATTTGACATTTGTTATTGTGGAATTGAAATTGTGGCAGCTTAGAAATTGACCGAATAGTTTGTTTACAGTGAGCATTTAAAAAAAGCAATTTTGTGAAAAAATGGAAATTTCACGTGAAGGTTTTCGTTGGATGATTTTTTTCCATGTTAGTAAAGGCCTAACTCAACAACAATGCATAGAATCGCTTCGTTCAACTTTTGGTAATGAAGCACCATCAAAAAAGACTGTTTACAATTGGTTTGTCGCATTTCGCCGTGGTCGTGCGTCCGCCAGTGATAAATTTCGTGATGGTCGACCAAAATCGGTTGATATTCCAAAAAAACATCGATGCTGTGCGCAACATGATTGAAGAAGATCGGCATGTGACTTACAGTGAGATAGAAGCATTCTTATGCATATCGAAGACTGCAGTATATTCGATTTTGCACGAATATTTAGCTATGAAAAACATCTGTTTCCGATGGATTCCGCATAATTTGACCGAAGCTAAAAAAAAGGCTCGTGTTAATTGGTGCAAGAAAAGGAACAAAAAATTCGACCGAGGAACTGCAAAATCCATATACAATATCCTGACACGTGACGAAACTTGGATAAATTCGTATGAACCGGAAAATAAGTAACAATCCACTGGGTGTTCCAAGATGAACCAAATCCCACGAAAGTTGTTCGTTCACGAAGCACTTCCAAATGATCGCTTGTTTCTTCGATTGTACTAGACATGCCGCAACCGTTCCTTTAGAGGATCGAAGAACAGTTAACACTGAATGGTATACAACAATTTTGTTTGGCAGAAGGTACCAACAAAATCAGAA
Source organism: Limonius californicus (assembly GCA_014611495.1). Taxonomy (NCBI): domain Eukaryota; kingdom Metazoa; phylum Arthropoda; class Insecta; order Coleoptera; family Elateridae; genus Limonius; species Limonius californicus. Next base: position 38,980 of record JABXWE010000160.1, read on the forward strand.
AAAACAACCGAAAACGTCATATCACATTCTTCATCATGATAATGCCAGCACGTCAAACAAGTGATTATTTGAAGGAGAAAAATATCGAATTAATGTCTCACTGTCCGTATTCATCTGATTTAACGCCCAATGACTTCTTTGTGTTCCCAAATGGCAAACAAAAATTGCGTGGACTGCGATTTATATCACCTCAAGAAACTGTTGAAACCTTCAAAAACCATGTTTTTGAGAAACCAACTTCAGAGGGGGAATTTTTTTTTTCGAGAATTGGTTAGAACGCATGCAAAAGTGTATAAATCTTAAGGGCGAATATTTGAAAAAGCAATAAACCAAATTGTTCCAAAAAATACTTCTCTTTCCTAGTTTTTGTAAACGACTGCCCCCGTAGAATACAAACAAATCAACATCTAATTCAAACTTCAAAAAGTCACGTTAGAAAGAGGCAACCATGAACAGCTTTTAAGGTATAAATTTATAATATCCAGTTTAGTTTCATTTTATAATTTATTTTAAATAAAACTCAAGACCATTTAATTGTAAGCTCAGTTTTATTTTATCAATGGTCGCTGTTGGAGTGTGTAGATGGAATAATTAAAGATAAGAGTAAACCACCTTATCATTCCGTAGGACCCCTTTGGACCATCATTAAGGGCATTAAGATTACAGGTACTTCCCAAAGGATTCCTAATCACGGCGGGACTCTTCTCGACCCTGCACTTATACATGAGCCGGATTATAAAGGCTTGCGGGGGCTCTTTTGGGTTCTTCCCGTCTGGGTGTTTCTAAAATAGATTTTCGGTATGGGTTTACAAAAAGCGTGTGAGTTTTCGTAAATTGGATTTTTCTGTGCTAAGTCTGATGGCAAGGTCTTCCAGAGAAATAGAACTGTACAAGAAACACATTCTCCTTGTAAATTGAAGTTTAATACTTTTTATAGGCCCCGAGAGAACGGTTAAATATTTACTTTGAATGGCCGTTTCCACCTTTAAGCACAGAGAAGTATGCAACTGGAAATCGCAACACGTAGAATATATAAACTATAAACGCTTAAATCCACAACGCTGAATCAAATCTTACTCTGAATAAATACTTAGTTAACTACAAAATATTTAAAATGAATCTGCAAATGGTAATGAATTCAACAAAAGGCGCATTATTTACCCTCTCTCGTTTGTATTTAATATTCAGTCTACATACATTTTAAAACGGTTATGCTACACATTTCCATAAAATATATTTTTAAATGTCGGGAAAAGTTCACAGGGTCATGTATTTATGACATGAATAGGTTACGTGCATTTTCTGCACGCTACAATAGACTTCAAAGAATCTTTTGCTCGAGTGTATACTACAAAATATTCATCGTCAATGTGAAATTAAAAATACACCACAAACGTCACTGTTATATTACAAAATTACAAGCAAAAATTACTGTCGGTTCCACAATACAGTAACAACTAGAAATGATATGTTTACCTTGCAGCATTGTACTTCTAATTATTTACTTTATATAAGTCCTAAACAGCAGTGCAACATTTTCCAACGCAAATCATGGATATTCCCTCCTTTTCCTACCCAAAATAAGGATAATTGATGACGTCCTGCTATTGGAGAAATAGTATCTTAGAAAAGTTATGATAAGTACCCCATGGAGTTGTCCGCATTTTGTATTCTGGAAGAACGGTATAATGTTTCCACAGTTAATAGTGGACTACAAGGTTAAATAGAACAGGGCAACAAAAATACTGTCTCTCCCTTTCTGTTACATTATTATTATATGCGAATTTTAAATACGCCCCAACTATTACGCCTATCCATGAGTTACCGTAACAGAAGTAGAAGTAAAGTAAAAGAAAGATGTGGCTGTGCTCGTTTACCTGGCTACAACCGGTCTAAAAGCGAAACCTAGACCGGCTGTAAGCAGGTAAACGAGCATATCCGCTTCTTTCTCTTACTTAGGGAACTTCATCTATTGTTTCGGTAAGTCGTGGATACACGACATACCTGGAGCGCCTTTAAAATTCCTGTATAAGTAATACAACAAAAAGGAAGAGAGAGTATTTTTGTTGTACTATTCTATTTAATTATGTTTATGTTTACAATAATGTAAACAAAACTAACATAAGTCCAAGTATATTATAAACACGGTGGACCAACAGTTTAACGTCGAATCCTAACGACCCAGAGAAGATTTTTAGCATTCTGATCTCAGAGTTGCTACTTGGATTGGAACATTGTGTGTGGTGGGTTGCAACCCTCCAGCTGAGGAAAACAGGCGGCAGAGAAGAGGTCGCTGCCCAACAGAGGGGCGAAAAAGGCCGTTGATGATATCATAAACGTAGGTTGCTTTTAGCCCACGTGTTAATACCAAGGTAATTTTTATGTCATAGATGTTTATCAATTATCCGCTCATTTTCAAAAAGGCCTCAGATTAATGTAACTACGGTTACAATAGGAAACGCATATTTTAGCTAATTTTAAGGCATTTTGGTAGCCCATTAAGCTAACATTTTCATAATTCGAAATTGTAGCAATACAATTAGTGGCGTACTGGAAGCCTATGGAGCTCCTGCAATGCGAAGGCGAGCCCCAACTCATCCTGTTAGGAATTTTAAAATTATAATTAAAAAATATTTCCTAGTATACGTATACTATACAGTATCGTCGTCTGTTCATCTACAGCTTTTTCCTCGAACTGCTGGGCACCGGCCTTTTTTCTACCACGTGCTTCTTCTCAGAACTAAGGTATAAACGCAGGACAACCTACAGTTTATCGTCGAGCCCTCATAGTAGAATTTCCGGAGAAGGTTTTTGGCATTAATACCCATTCATCATCATCATCATCATCATCATCATCATCATCATCATCATCATCATCATCATCATCATCATCATCTGACATGGAGCTGACTCGAGGGTCGATCCTGGATACGCCAGGCCCACCCCATAAAGAAATCGAGCGTGCTACCAACTAAGCTACCACCACTATTTGAAAGTGTACGCGGTTGAAATAAAAATGCAATGTCAACACCTAAAAATCGATTTTTGATGTATGGTATGTATATCTTGCGAGTTCTAGCGATCTTCTGTTTTCAGCCTTTACTGCGTAGCACGGACGTAGAGGACCTACAGTTAGCAGGAGCTCCGAACCACGGAAAGCGTAAATACTCCAGAAAAGATTTACTATGCCCAATACTTCATAGTAAACCCGATGTACTAGTGCCGCAAAATTATAAACTAGACTTCTAGTATAAAAGCCTAAAGCACTGATTTCTGGCTCACTATAAACTCCATTACTATTACTATTATCTAGCGTTTAGGAAAAAGGAAAATAATGTTTTCCTTTCAAATAAAAAAAGTGTTTTTTACAGAAGGTGATGAATTCGAAACATTGATTTTTAATAACACGGAAGTCATGAAAAACCCTTTTTAGGGTTTTTGTAATACTGCGAGTAAGACGAGTATCTTTTAGGCAAAAGTCCAGGGTTCTAATCCCAAGAAATATTTTTGGTTACTAATTCAATTATCATATCATTTCTGTTATCAAACAGTAATTAAAGCGTAATATCCTCCTATGAGTTGCTGATATATAGGAAAAAATATTGTTCAATCATTTCATAAATGTTTACGTGTACACATTTACAATTTAAAAAGGCTAAGATATCAGCATAAATTTTCCCATCGAATAGAACCATGTGCAAAATGAATGGAAAATTATATTTTTTCAACTTTTACACCCCAAGATACTATCGTTAGAGAAATCTTGTTGTGAATGTGCTTCATATCTTACGAGATGTAGCGACCTTCACGTTTCTTTCCGGAATTGCGCATTTTAAAGTGCCACAGGCATAGGGGACCTACACCTTAGCGCGGGCTCCGAACAACCGAAAGTGGAAAAACTTCTACTCCAGAGAATATTTACTAGATGGGGAATCTCGCTGGTGTGTCACTGTTTTATAAGTAATTATGCCAGTTGGAAGTCCGATGTTATGGTAGTAGCAATTGAAACCCAGACTTCTGAGAGAGAGAGACAGAGGGAGATAGTAAGAGAGAGAGTGAGAGAGAGAGAGCGAGTGAGCGAGCGAGAGAAGCCTAGCACACTGACCTCTAGCTTACGTCAGCCTCGCTGATAATATAAACTATAATATGGATATTAGTTACAAGAAAATAATTTTACCTTCATTAATAAGCAAAATGTATAAATTTAGATCAAATCAATCAACACTACAATAACATTTAGTGTTATAAGACGAAATTCGTGTAAGTTGAAGTCGCTGCCTTCATACGGCAAGCCCTGTTTTAATTGATTGTCTTATTGATTTAATATTCACCCTGGTTCTACCTTCTCATAACGAAAGTTTTGATATTTAATTATGTTGTAATAATGAATTGAGTACAAATTTAATTATTTAATTACTTAAAATAATATTAGATTTGCAGGTAATTGTAGAAATCGTGATCCCTTTAGACCTGTTATTTAGTGCAATGAATACCGCCATTTAAGTAAGAATTCGTGAAATTCGCCAAAACCTAAAATAAATGTTTCGGATCTTGATTTTAGTTCGTCAAGCTGTACAACTTTGTTTCTAGATGGTAAAACTGGTTGTTTTGGTAGACATCCATCTTCAGAAAAGCATAGAGGATACTTTTCAACCTTATCTGTGCATACTTGAGTTATCATTTAACAAATATAAGTAAAAATGTAATGATTTCTACAGCTTTATACTAAAATGTAAATTTGTGAATTTAATACTTTTCTTTTGAGAAAAAAATGTTTGTAATATTGTAAGGAAGCTTTGTGTTAATTTTGATTTACATTGAAACTATTTTTAATAATTTATTTATAATTTAATGTAAATTTAATTGTCAATTTCCTTATGCTTTATCAGAAATATGCCGTGTGAGATATCAATATTTTGCTCATTTTGTAAGGAACATTTTGTTAATTTCGTTTTTGTCTAAGTTTAGTGATAAGGAAGTTATTGTATTTTATAGATATTTGTAATTAATTTGGTCAATTTTAAGCGTCATTTTAATTGGACGAGCGCCTCGGAGTTGCCAAAAATATTTGATGGTGTTGACTGGTTGCCAGGCAACCCTCTTGAAAACGATGACTTTTTATCAGAAAAAACATTTACTTGCCATAAGATCCCGAAGCAAAGACCATGCTAATTCGCAGCTCCGCTAGTTTTGTAATTTGTGTAAAGCATTTAGTGATTTTAATATAAAATAAATGTGTTTTTGTTAATCGAATTTAAAGTGTTTTCTTCCACCTACGAGAAATCTTAGAAAAATTTCAATTTTCGGAAAGGTCGAAAATGCCGTGGGTCGATCGTCATTTGTTTGAGCGTTGGTTGTTTATGGGCTGATTTTTAATTTGACAAGTTTGGTACAAAACATCAATGTCCGTAAACACATTATAACCTACAAGAAATAATTAAACATTAATTAAATATAAATAAAAAAATAAAAAGGAAGTGCTTCGAAATATTAAAATGCAAGAATAAATTACAACAAGAATCTAAAATAAGAAATTTTACCGTGAAGTAATTGGAGGTTAGAATATTAAACTCACTCATACGAATTTAATATTCAATAAATGGTGTATTACTATTTAAAACTGGTATCAAGAGCTTAATTTACTTACTTGTGGCTGAGATTTGGATGCTACAAACAACAATTAACTACGAATGCATTGGATTGGAACAATAGAAGCTTGGACGAAGTGTTTTCTGCTGCACTGATGCGAAGTTTATCACGTGTTTAAAGAACTAGACGCGCCAAGCCTAGCAGAGTTGAAAATTCCGCTTGAATATACTTATAGCTTACTCAATGATATACAAATTTACTACCTTAGGTGCTATATTCCCGATATAAAACTGAAATGTTGACTGTATTGTATTTCTCTTACACCCATTGTTTCTATTGATATAAAGAGAAAATTTAAAATGATTATAGTTTTTAACCTGCTTTCTGAACTGCAATTTTAAAAATACTTTCAACAACTTTATAACATAGAGCAGTTGAACTTTCTTAAGACAAACTTGAATAAAACGAAATTCCAGTAAATGTTTGGATTTGCATTGTTTACTGTATTGTATTTCCCTCTTATATCGATTGCTTATCCCGTATACAACCAGAAAAACTACCATAGTTTTGGCATATGTAGCTTGTGTTACATGGGCAATATCTTCTTCAAGCAAAATTTACTTGTAAACCTCTTAAACATTATAATTAAAATAAGGGACAAAAATCGTAACCATTTTTCTCCAGTATTTTCCTGATTAACACTCAACTGGAAAATAATTTACATAACAAGCATAATTTTACATTTACGAGGAAATGGAACTATTGGCGAAGTCTTACAATAAAATTGTAGTGGAAACAAAATGGGTTCTATGCCTTAAGATTTGGTTCTCAGTCATTTGCTCGCCATTATGTGCTCGTCGTTATTTGCTCCCCACCTATTGATTGATTGTCGATTACTAGCTGGTTGCGATGCTAGCGAAGATAGTTGCTCGTCATCCGTTTGCTTGACAGCCAACTTGCTCGCATTACTGTAACTACAAACTGCATCAATGCAGAAGAACAATGTTTTTGTTGTTAGGCACCTCCGTTTGTACAATATTTGAGCACATCTTTTCCTTTATAAATATTATAAAATTGGGGAAGTTTTGCAATAAAATTGTAGTAGAAAAAAATGGGTTCTATGCCTTAAGATTTGGTTCCCAGTCATTTGCTCGCCATTATTTGCTCGTCGTTATTTGCACGCCACCTATTGATTGATTGTCGATTACTAGCTTGTTGCGATGCTAGCGAAGATAGTTGCTCGCCATCCGTTTGCTTGACAGCCAACTTGCTCGCATTACTGTAACTACAAACTGCATCAATACAGAAGAACAATGTTTTTGTTGTTAGGCACCTCCGTTTGTACAATATTTGAGCACATCTTTTCCTTTATAAATATTATAAAATTGGGGAAGTTTTGCAATAAAATTGTAGTAGAAAAAAATGGGTTCTATGCCTTAAGATTTGGTTCCCAGTCATTTGCTCGCCATTATGTGCTCGTCGTTATTTGCACGCCACCTATTGATTGATTGTCGATTACTAGCTTGTTGCGATGCTAGCGAAGATAGTTGCTCGCCATCCGTTTGCTTGACAGCCAACTTGCTCGCATTACTGTAACTACAAACTGCATCAATACAGAAGAACAATGTTTTTGTTGTTAGGCACCTCCGTTTGTACAATATTTGAGCACATCTTTTCCTTTATAAATATTATAAAATTGGGGAAGTTTTGCAATAAAATTGTAGTAGAAAAAAATGGGTTCTATGCCTTAAGATTTGGTTCCCAGTCATTTGCTCGCCATTATGTGCTCGTCGTTATTTGCACGCCACCTATTGATTGATTGTCGATTACTAGCTTGTTGCGATGCTAGCGAAGATAGTTGCTCGCCATCCATTTGCTTGACAGCCAACTTGCTCGCATTACTGTAACTATAAACTGCATCAATGCAGAAGAACAAGCTTTTTGTTGTTGGGCACCGCCCTTTGTACAATATTTGAGCACATCTTTTCCTTTATAATTGAACCTTTACTATTATCAGATACCGTAGTTGTAAAGAAGGTATTAATTTCCTTAAAAATAGATTGTTAAATTATAAATAAATATTCGTTTATACACCAAGAACACAAGAGGTTATTTTTATAAAATGTTTATTTATTAATATGAGGATTTTTGCTCGTGGATACCGAGAAAACGACCGAAGCGATTCTTAAACCTAAAAATTTAATAAAAACTAATCTTAAACTATCGGAAAATGTTTTGAACTGGAAATGGAAGTTAAACATAAAAACTCGTACAATAAATTTTAGCGCATATAAATTCAAATAGAACAACAGGCAACCCTGTAACATTATTCTTTAAAATAATTAAAAGACTTAACTACTAACAGCATATAGTAAATGGCGTAAGATTATACTTATTTTAAAATAAATTGCTTCTACAGCATCTGTCCTGCGAGCAATCGGTTTGGCGAGTCAATAGTTGGCGAGCATAACGACTCGCGAGCAAACAGTAGCGAGGAAATGGAAGCGTGCAAGTGGGTGAGCACCAATCAGTCCATTCTGCAGCCTATAGGTTGCGTAATAATCCATTTGGACTGTTCCTAAAACATATCATTTACTGTGTTATTTAATAATGTTATTACGATTTACTAGGTGCATATTCCCATAAAATTCTGGCAGGTACGTATTTTATTTTGGGACATGATCAAACTACCATTTTTATAATTACCAGAATTATGTAATAACTCACAACAACCATGTATTCTCATTTACAAGCTGCTTTAAATGTAATTTTAATTGGATTCACGTTGATCACAAATTAATAACAACTATCTTCTTAATTAGGTGACTTTACATTAAGTAAATCAAGAACGTAGTGATTAAAGCTTGCCGATTAGCATAGATAACAATGAAGACATGTGTTTCGAACACGAAGTCCTGCAATTTGCCTGATAATTTTCCACTTCCGTGTAGCATTTTAAACCATTCTATTTTATTTCTTTCTAATGCCCTGCAATATTACAGCAAGCGAAGTAATGAATTTCAAATTTAGACATTATAAATTCAAATGAACAAGATTTTGAAGTTATCGTTAGGAGCCCAGAATAATCTTGATTACATTCATACCTCAAGGTATTATGTTTTTAACAGATTATGCGAAAATGAAGCAATACTTTCCCAACATTTGGCGGTAACCTCAAACCAAAACTTGTAAAACAAAGTAAGATAAGGCCTTACGCATAAGCGAACAAACATGTATATTTGCAGGCATAATCAGATCGCGCACAATTTAAGGCTAATAAAAGCGGGAACGGGTGTTCTCAATGTCTGATTATGTTTTTCAATAGTTTCTCTGACCCGAAGTTCAAGTGGCTGAAGCCGTTTCCGAAGTGCGCTCGAATCGAACAACTTATTAATAAACTTCATAATGAGATAAATCTTACAATGCAATTCGGTGCCGCGGCATAACAGAAATCGCTTCTGCTAACTCCGCTCTAGAGCTTTATTTAATTTTAATACATCTCTGCTTTTCAGCTGAAAATTGTAGGTTTTCCGCGAAAGAACAGGCGCACACTAAAAACTCTGTGGCGTCAGGCCTGCTCGGCATGTAATTGAATAATCTTGTTCTGTGTCCGACACGTTGACAACCTTGCCAGGAGTTAAAAACATGCAAAAATGCTATGATTCTCTCAGCTTTTTAAGGGTTTTCATTTTGAACATTGCACGAGTGTGGATATTTCCACGTTTTAATATCTGATTTTATTTTGACACGCTTATAATTAAACAAGCACGTTTTGCTCGTAGTCATTAACCCGGTAATTCTTTAGAGGGTACCTACTTTGCATAGGAAATTTCAAGAATTAAGTAACAATCTAAGACGGGGTTTTTAGGTGTTCTTTTTGTCTATAAAAAAAACTGTAATATTTTTTCTGCGAAGTTAATTATTTTTACACTAACCCTTACGAGTAGGTATAATTGCCCTAATACATAAATCAGTTAAACTGAAAGCAACACAGTGTGTCCAGGCAATTTCTTTAAGCACGGAGATCTAGTATATAGTGTGATCATTTTATCTTGTAACAATTAGGTAGACTACACCTCTCACATGTGCATGAAATGCATGTATAAATATATTTCTACATTTAGAGTTCTTTGGATAGGCAACTGCTGCTTTGTCAGAACCTAACAAACTTCTGTACAAAGTTGTTGATTTGTATAGATTCCTGTGGTAATAACAATTAGCTTCGATGTATAATAGCGAAAACACGAATATGATGTTGATTTTGGGAGATTGCAGAAGGGCGGCGAACAGAGATACCCTAAAAGACCACTTCTGTTACATACCTAATGCTTACAGGCGTTTAGAAAAAAATTTACAGCAATATGGACAGTGTTTCAAGCCAAAGGTGAGTCACCGACACGTCACAACTGTAGAAGCTGAAGAGGCAGTCATCGAATAAGTAACTGGTAATCCCTATGCAAGTCAACGAGTAGTTGCAAGAACTATAGGCTTAAGCGAAAGTTCAGTATTTAACATTTTAAAAACAATTCGATTTCATCCTTACCACATCGCATTAGTGCAACACCTTACTAAAGACCCACGTTGAATAAATTTCTACCAATTTTAAGAAATGAAGTTACTATTGATCCACTGTTTTTAATAAATATTCTGTTTTCTGACGAAGCGACGTTTAGTAGATTAGGTGTGTAAATAGACACAATTGCCATTTCTATTCATAAGATAACCCACATTGGATTCGGCAAGTAGACTTTCAAAAAATGTTTCCTGTAAATGTGTGGTTAACAAATTTATAGTTGGTCCACTCTTCTTGAAGGGCAGATTAAATGGGGAAATGTATTTACTTTAGTTAGAAAATGATTTCTCTGAACTTTTAGAAGACATTCCTCTTTATATTAGACAGCGTATGTGGTTTCCAGATGAAGACGTCCACTTCCATAGAATTAGAAGAAACTACCAAGATGAAACTTTCCATAACAGATTAATTGCAACAGGCGCAGTGCATCATTGGCCTCCACGTAGAACGGACTTGACTCCGTCAGATATCTCGTGTTGGAAATTCTCTTCGGCGGTGGATAGACCTATGTGAACAGCAAGGTGGACGACAGTTTGAAAATGTATTACGTCATTAATTAGTGTTTTTCAGACTGTTTCTTCTTCTTCTTCTAGCTTCTAAAATAGGCTAACAGCCTGTTCTTTACCATATTATTGGACGGCGTCGCTCCATCGCTTTTTGGGTCGCCCGATACTTCTTCTTCCCCCAGGTTGATTATCTCAGACTGTTTATTTAGTTTATTTTTCTTGTTAATTTTATTGTTATGTCAACATATTTTTATGCTATCTTAACTTTCTCTGTGTTTGTTATGTATAAATTATAAGAAATAAATAATGTAAATGCACCTATTGTAAAACTGCATCTTATTTATTAGGAAATAGTTTCATTGTAGTTTCTTACTAACTAACTACTTTGATTTTTATTTATTTAAACAATGTAGAGTTTACTTAGATTCGTATGGAATACAAACAGCTGTGGTGTATACCCTACCTACCAGTTACAAGATAAAGTAATCACCCTGTATATTAAGAGATTAGATATCCATTAAATGGTAAAGATTTTCCAGATTTTGAGAATCACTATAACCTACTTTCAAGTTTTCGCAAATTGGATAATTGTCAAAAAAGTTCAATTTCTAGATTTCGTGTTTTGTGTATAATTTAATTATTATCAATGGTACCAGAAAGCAGAAACTACTAAAGTAGTTAGTTTCTACGTTCACTTTGTCTGTAACAATCTGTAGTTACTTTACAGTACGTATTTCTGGTGGTAAATAAATTATGTTTGCAGAAATATTTACCAGTAGCTTCAATTGTTGTAAAATCGAAATCGATTCAATTAGAAGCTACACAATATAATATTAATTGTAATCTTTCGTGTGTAAAGTAATCATTATCAATTTAGTGTTAAAGAAGTTTTGAAATTATAATGAAACTTTCCAGGAAAATTGAATTTCTGTAATTAACCTTTTCCTAAGGCTTTAATTTTTCAAGGAATTAAGTGCACTTGGTTTTCCTTCAGTAAGGAGAAGATATCTGGAAACTTATTTTGCCATTTTCACTGTATTAACGTTTATTTCTCAAAATAATAAATCTATCGGGGAACATTATATCACAATCCCAAACTTGGACATTTCATCCCTTAAATGGACCTTTGATCACCACGCAAATAGTTCAAATTTGATTGTTCCACAAACAAAACGGTTACAGGAATATGTAAAAATATAAAAATATGTATACCAGTAAAAAAATAGATATGGGAAATCATAGGAAAGTATAATTGTATAAAAATGAAACAATATGTGTTGAATGTAGTAGTAGAAATGAAATCCTGGAACGCTAAAATTAGGATTTCTACAGGTTATATTGTTACAAGAAAATATTTTTTGCTTAGCACATATCCTAGATCTGCTTTTCTAAAGAACCTAACGAAGAGTAGAGATCAATCCACGGGTTCAGCTGCTTTAGTAATAGTTAATTTAGTAGAGATCAATCCACGGGTTCAGCTGCTTTAGTAATAGTTAATTTAAAAGTGTGGGATGTTTCACAGCTCATCAGCAAATTAACACCTTAATCATTTTTGACCAATTCAGGTTACAAAAAAAAACTCAACGCATTTTTAAACTACACAACACAATGTTTTAATACATTGTTGTAGACTACATCAGAAATTTTGCATTACTACCTTGCTACATATTCAAATTCACGTTAATTCGTTGTGAATTCATATTACAAAGGCAATAATTATAAGCTTTTCTTGTTATTGGTTCCTATAAAAATGCTACATGTAGGTACATCAGCTGTAGCCAAATTGTGCAATGAGGAGCTTGTTGCAGCATGTGCAGTGGCACCATTTTGTTGAAAGGATGGAGATTTAAGAACAGCACAGTATCTTGGGTTGTTTATTTACATACCTATTGAGATCAAAGGATTTCCATTACTAAATGGTTTGTAATTGTATTTGCGCTAAGCGTTCTTATTAACACCACATTATTGCAGTCACGATGAATATTATTGAGGGGTTCCTAAAAACACCTGGCAGTCAAAAATGTAAAGTAATTTTTTACGTGGACAAACCATTATATTCGTTTTCAGTTAGCTCCTGGTTTTAAGGTCATCCATTTAAATGATTGCAAGGGAAGTGCAGCCAATGTAAAAGACAATACATATAATAGACGAAAGCAGAAATTCGTAATAGAGTTTAACTTTTATCAATTTTTTTTCATAAGTTTCTGTATCTTTTTGTTAATTTTTTCACGTTACTTCAATTTTGCATATATTGTCTAGTAGAGTAAAGAACTGCAAGCAGAGAGGTCGGCTATTAACGTAGCTGTGACAACAATAGAATGCGCTAATTTGAGCCACTTTAGTAACAAAATACTTAGTTGTTAGAAAGTATAATGAAACACACCACTTTATTGTCGAAATCGAATTGGTTCTAATTGCCCTTACAGTATTCCTCCAACAGTTGTTCAGATTATTTACTCTTTCTTTGAGCAAGTAATTTTTTAAATACATGTAAAGGAATCCATATCCGAGGGTTAAATCCGGGAATCTAGGTGGCTAATTCACCGCTCGTCGAGTATGTTATGAAGACACCGTTTATCTTATATAACTATAAGAGAAACCTGTCAAACGTGACAAATGTGGTATTGTTTCTTGTGCCATTTATTGAGTCAGAGACAGCTATAAGATAAGATAAAAATATACACAACCTACTATAAAAAATACAATTTTTACTATAACTCTGTAATTTGAATAACAAATAATTGTCGCTGAAGTAAACCTAAGATCTGAATAAAGACCCATAAATGACCATTAAGGTATTAGAAATTAAAAATTTTTTGGTAGTGACTTCTGGAGATTAACAAAGCATTTGTTCATTATTTCCAATTCTTACAAATCTAAAACAACTAAGTCATACTTCTTTGGGAAATGTTATCGAGATAACGAATTGGTATAATCCGGTAAATGTACTGGCACTAAGTGGTCAAATAATATAATATTAAAAAATATGTTAGGTTATTTATGTAAAATATACCGTTTTCATGATATTCTGTAGACACTTATAAGGAGGCACAACAAAATGAAAGAAAGCAATATTAAGAGAAGATAAATTACAGAGCACAAACCAGGTAGCTCTCTAATAACAAGCAGTGTGCAAATAATATTATATTAATTTTAAATGGAACAAATAATATTCTAGTTGCTCATACAACTTAAGGCGAGTTTAAAGTACATGAATAGGTGTTGATCGTTTGCATCAGAAACATTCTTATTATAAATATAACACGCCCTTTATAATAATTTATTTTAATAACAAATTTCACTCAGAGATCTTTTCCAAATTATTACCATAGCAAAATACGGACTCACGCCGTCCTTCCCGTAAACATTTTTATTTATCTTTATTTTGACTAAATAAATGATATCATCTTAAATAGTATAATAATAAACATTTCGGATTTACAATACACGTATGCACATTAATCATCCTGAATTGCATTTGTAACAATTAATTAATTTAAAAATCTATGAGAGGTCCTAAAATCATTTACATACGGTATATTTGAAGGATTCCCATCAAACAATGATATATTAAACACAATTGGTTTTAAAATTAAGAACATCATTGCTATTAAAGCTTTGCAATTGAATAATAGTCATTTGCCAGCTTAATTAAAATATTAAATATAATATTTTTTGACAAAAATGCCTTATGTTATTTACAGATGTATTTCAAATAAAAATATTCGTTTTACATAAAATAACAGTCAGTCAACTCATTGCAACAATAATAAAAAGTATCATGCAAAATTTTGAAATAACACAAAAATAGCAGTAAGGACTACCAAATCACTGAAATGTAATGACTATTAAAAGACTTATTTCCCTTCCTTTTTGACTTCTACTTAAAGCACAAAATTACGTCGTTCTTGAAAATAAAAATCTAATTAAAGCCTTGAAATCTGGCTAAAGAGCCACTTCGAGCTATAAGGGATGATCCAATTATCTACGAAAAAGAAATCCGGAAAATATTCGTATTTTGAGTCTGCTAGGAATTACATAAAAACTCTAATAATACGGATCTGAGTAGTTTTTGAGATGCTAAACAATTCCTCTTCAGTTTACAACAACAATGTAATAATTTAATATGAGAATATCCCCTTTGTAATCATTGTAATAGGACTAGATATACAAGAACAATTTATTCTTGTATGTTTCTAAGGCACCCAACGTCCTACTCGATATTTGCTAAAACATTAATATTCCTAAAAAAATGTAAATATATAGGGTGTCTCAAAATTGACGCCCATGCTTTTGAGATTTAATTCAGGAAGATAAACCAAATCTAAATTAAAAGTGGAAATTGTATCGATTATCCTTCGTTATTGAATTATAGATAAAAATATAAAAATTAAACTTGTAAATTAAACTTTTTTAAAAACGAATTATATTAGCAAAAAATATTGTTCACATCTGTTATAACCAAATGTGTCAAAATAGGTTGCTTCCTAGTTCAAGGCAAACGTCTGTACGATTTGCCATGGAAACACGAACCTTTGTAGCCCATTTTTGGATATTGACACCACAACAGTGTAAAATACGAGCTACGGTACCTTCCGGAGTCATATTAGGTTTGCGGTAAACGTTTCTTTCAAATTGTCCAAAAAAGTTAAATCCAACGTTCAGATCCGGTGGTGTAGTTGGCCATGGTCCACCTCTCAACGAAATTTATATTCATGAATTTTCCCATTTGTATTCCATACTGCGACGGCGCACCATCAGCGTGGCACCAACAATTTAATCTGATTCAAACTGATAATAAAACTTCATCGAACAATGGTAGTGGTCAATTTTCATTTAAAAATTGAAGATGCAAGGCTCAATTAAGACGATTAGGTAGAATGTGTGGACCAATTACCTTATTATTTAATAGTCCAGCCCCAATATTTATAGACCATCGTTTTGTCTCCGAGTGTGTTCATCCCTCCAGTCATGCAGGTTCTGAGTATTTACACCCCTCTCAGTAAATGTGGATTGATTACTCCATATTATCTTTTGAATGAAATGTGGATCATACTTAACGTTATACAACAACTGTCTATAAAATTAACTCGAAGCTCCATATCCCCGTCATCCAAAACGAAAAATGAGTGTTGGGACAGTGCAATTCGAAAGCTTATAGTTGGTTCCACATCAACAGATTCAAGAACTTGCTCGTCTTGACCGACGCTTAGTATAGGTCGACGCCCTGTCGCATCAGAAATTTGGAAACCTTTCCGCATATGCCCTAGTCGCACCAGAGGTATTGTTATTACACGCTCCTAATAGTGTCAACCCATCAACGTAATTTCGATTACAATAGTATTGTTCTGTTTTAAACACAAAAAACAGAAGGAAATGAAAATAATGCTACTTCTCAGTATGACAGACCTATTCATAAATTTGTAACATCGCCGTAGCACCTATTTGAATTATGTTCCACAAGTAACTGGAGCGACCGCGCGATGAAACTTATTATTTACTTTTTTATCGATTACTCGATAAGGAAGGACAATCGGAAAAATGTCCACTCTTAATTTTCGATTTGGTTAGCCCCCTGAATTAAATCCCCAAAAGCACGAGTGTCCATTTTGAGACATCCTGTATATTATAGTATCATGGTGATTATAACAACTATTATTAAGATGAAACTGAATTATATTACCTTCTAATAGCGTCATAAGAAATGTAAAATAAAGTTAAAACAATCAGTTGATATTCATGCAAAGTACGTTACATAATAAGTTACTAATCACTATTGATTATATGAATAGAGTTTAATTGAACTTCATCATCATTTCTGTAAAGACACAAGGACGTAACCAAAAGTTTGAGGGACAAATCCTGTTTTCTAATGATTCCATTAGTTGTACTCAAGGTTTACGTAAACAGCGTACGGTTTTGCGGTTTCTCCTACAGAGTTTCTATGTAAAATTCAATTTAGAGCTTTCCAACTTTAAAAGCTACTTCTTTGAGTTTAGAAGGGTACATCAAAAAGAAATTGAAAAATATCAGCGTTTGAACTGAAAAATTGAGAACTTTGAATAAGACATTGTAAAGTTTGAGCGGTATACTTTAACAGAATTAAATACTTAATAAAACGAGTTCGTTGCAGAAAACCACGAAATGGCTCTCGTCTGTAAAGCTTCTATCAGGATTTATTGTTATAAAAATTAAAGGCTTTAATACATAGCCTGTATCAGGTGTATGTAGAAAATAGGATCGTGATATATTTTAATACATGCCAAGCTGTAACCAAAACAAAATCCCTGCCAGCGAGAACACCGAACTAGTAAAACGCAAGGGAGATTAATCCGATCACGATCGGAAAGATTAATTGAACAACAAACGAATTATCGATATACATATTTCTAAGTAAAAAGATGAGCTTCCATAATTGAAAAGGTAATTGTGCCAACAAATTGGTGTGGATTTAGATGTGCAGCCGAACAATGGTCTCAAGAAGCTTTGAGGTATTAGGGTTTAATTTCTACAACGTTCCTCAAAGATGCTAGCAGATTAAATTAGTGGAATATACGAAGGCAATCAAGGCGTGTGGATAAGCTCCACCTGAACGCTTATTTGCAAATTAGGTAAATACTGTCAGACGGTCTTGCAACTGATTGCCGGCGACATTAAATTAATTTCCGTAGTAAAATTTGCACCTATATTTTTTCAAGTGGTGACTGTTTACTGTCAAATTACCCGTTTGCCGTTTAAGAGCTTCAACGTACACACATTAGCTAATTACAGGTTGAATTATTCATTCGCGTAAATTATGAATTAGAGGTAGTAATAAATTGCAACGAAATGTATAAGTGAAGCTTGTTAACTATGAATATAAATCAGTCTAAAGTTATTTCGTTCAAACCTTTCGCAAATGACAATTATCGGATTCGAATGCAAATGCGTATCCAGGAGGGGCAAAGGGTGGGGACAGCAAATTTCTAGAAAATTGATAACTAGGTGGCTTATTGGTATGTCAACATTTTGAAAGAATTTAATTACAAAATAGAGACCCTCGCGCCATCTATTAAAAGTCATAAGAACTACAACTTGCACGTGTAATACACACGTACAGGTTGTAGTTCTTATGACTTCTCACAGATGGATGTATAGTTAGCTTGTGCCAACAAGGAGCTTTCTAGAATAATCCCGTCTCATTTCACGACGCATCAACAAAGCGGATATTCCAGAAGCTATTTATCCCGTACATATAGCCATGCTAAGAATTCATCGTCAATGGGTTTTCGCAAACAAGGAACAATTAATAGAAGCTTTAGTAAGAAAATTTGCAACTAATCCTCACAAACTGTTGTTCAAAAATTAATTTTATTAATAAATGGTGTTCTTCTTTTGTAATTATGTATTATTACATGCCCCCCCCCCCATAGACCCTTTTTGCCATGAAAGAAGTTTGATTCAGGAAGCTGCCTCCCTTCCGTTTTGAGTTGGATAAGCCCTTGTTCGAATGTTCTATAGTTTTTCTTGACACTACAAGTTTATTTTAATACATTTTTACCTAAAAATGCGTTCTATTAGATATCAGTTACAACGGATTTATAAATAAGAAACTATTGAATGATAGTAAACTAGGATATAACGACATTGAAGGGACTCGAATTTTTTTTGTTATATCCAAATTGTCACTATAAAAGAACATATACATGTTGCATTTAATTCTTGTTCATTGTTAAACATATCTGTAAGATTAAGTATGTAATATAGACTTAAGCATAATTATTAACATAAATGTTTTTTCAAAGTAATACAATTCTTTAAATAATAGTTACACTAAATATTTACAGGTTCACAAAAACTTTTAGTTTGTTGCACTAAGCGCTTCGATAGTCTTTCCAAAATATTCCCTATACGTGAGTAAATGCCGCTAAATGCAGGCTATAAAAAATATTCATTACATACTACCAATTAAATTTGTAACTTCTACATTGCAGGGCTTTATATAACCTAGAAATTTAACATTGTGTATAAAATATTGTCGTTATAAAGGAGTTAGACAATATGAATCAAATTAAAGTTGTTTTTTAGAACGGAGTTGCCGCTATAACCGAGTTAAACTCTCATAGAATCTTATGGAACGCTGCCGGGGCCTGCCAAAGCACGCCGTTAAACCAAATTGTTGCAATAACCACCGTCGTTATATCCGTTTCACTGTATTCTCCGAAATTATAAAAAATCTTGGTCCTATTCAGTAAATCGTCTTTTAAATAATTTTAATTGGGGTAAATAATTTTAATTGGGGTTAAGGAACTACGTGGCGGACACGTGCGAGTAGTTATGAAACAGTACTCAAAGTTAAGTAACGATACGGATCGGCCACCACTTGGATAGGTCAGCGAAAACCTACGCTAACACACTGCTACCCTAGCGCCTCGAAAGTTCCTAAAACTGTCGGCTCTCCTGGGTTAGTGCGCACGTCATTGACTACCCTAAACAAAGATAAAGTGGCAACCGGGTGCGGAATCGGAATCGCTTCCCATACAATTTATTTATTTAATTGGGGTTTACCTTAGATACACAGAAAATTGTATTATATTGAAGTTATTCGCTTTTCTACTGTCCTTTATTGCCTTCCGGGGCCCAATTACTTTTTCAATCTTACTTCCTATTCTTCGTTTTTTATTAGGCTTTATAGCCTGTGATTTTACAGTTTGCTAAGTTGCTTCTCCTGATAATGAGATCCAAAGTTATCTCCGACTCTTGTGTTATTTGTTTTCCCACTGTCCTTTACTGCCTTCTGGGTCCCAATTACTTCTTCAATTTTACTTCGTCTTCTTCGTCTTTGATTATGCTTTATAGCCTGTGATTCTGCAGTTTTCTAAGATGCTTCTCCTGATAATGAGATCCAAAGTTATCTTCAACTCTTGTGTTATTTGTTTTCCCACTGTCGTTTACTGCCTTCTAGGCCCCAATTACTTCTTCAATATTACTTCGTCTTTGATTATGCTTTAAAGACTGATTCTGCAGTTTGCTAAGATGGTTCTCCTCATAATGAGATCCAAAGTTATCTTTAACTCTTCAAAAGTAGCCCCTGATTTTAGGTTTTCAGCTCTTGTGTGGGTATTCAATTCCCCTTTCCGATGTTTAGTAACTACATCACCAATGTTGGTCTAATCATATTTTACCGGTGATTGTTCTTAAGGAGCTCATTTCGGCTATTCTCAGAAGTTGCTTCGGTTTGGTGGTTTCTGGGTTGGTTTAGGCTCTATAAGTCGTTTTTACCTTGTTTTCTACTGACATATATTTGTTTCTCGATGTGACATCTCGGAAACAAGCAGATAGTCTTGATCCTTGCATTATATCTTGGTTCATATTTCAATCGATGCGATAAGAACTCCTACCTATTTAAGACATGACTTGTTCAATTATCTTCTTCTCCATTTTTAATTTGCATCTTATGGGTTCCTTCAAAGATTTAGTCTTTTCTGTTGACGCCGTCATGTTATAAGTTTTGCCACTGTAATAAATTGATGAAGCAATGTTTGTATTTTTAATTCCCAATTGCTAGACCAGAAATGGTTTGACATTATGTGTTATTCCATCCATAACCAAGTTAGATATTATGGGACTTAGTGTCATCTTGTCTAATTCTTCAGCTAGCTCTTCTTCCATTTTGATCCTCGTTTTTTGCATCCGTTGTGGATCGATTTTTACGAAACCATCGCTGCTTCTCACTGATTCTTATAAATGGTAGAATTTTATCCAGAATGATTATAGTTTAGCAATTTTTATGAAGAGTTCAATAAGGTGATACCTCTGTAGTTTTATGGGTTTTTATTATCACCTGTTCTTGAATAAAGGGATTGGTATAGTGGTTTTCAACTCAGTTGTCACATCACCACGTATCAAGAATTTGGCACAAGACAAACGGATGTAATAGCAAGGGTATGGGAGCTCTGACCTTCCGCTTTGAAAACAACACTCCTTCATGGGGTATAGAATCTCACCATTATTATAATATAATCTTATGTACGTTGGTAAGTTCTCAGTCTAAGTCACTTCTTCCACATTTTAACAGTACATCCAATCTTACTGGTTTACTTTGTTGCATATACTAGCTTCTAAAGCGTATTTTACATCATTGTTTAAGCCCATTCTTGAGCTTCCTTTTTTCGTCTCTTGCATTGTTTAGTTCAGCACTACCATTGTAACAGTCAGGATTACATTCCATCCACCGTATATTCTTCAATTTGGGTTAGTAAAGTTGGTAAAGCGTAAATGAAAAGTGAAGCTCTTATAAATAAACATTTCTAAATGACTGCACATCAATATTGGTCGTTTTAAACAGTTTCGAAAACTTAAAAATGTTTTTCTTCCATATATCGAATTTTAAATATACCGAATTTTTTTCACTGTCCATTGGCACTTCGATACAAGGATGTTCGGCGATACATATATATTTTTTAAATAAATATATACATTTAGGAATACATAATAATACTGTGTTAAAACTTATACGTATATATATATATAAATATATATGGTATATATTAGGTACTCTATGATATTACTGTAATCCCTAGTGGCATTGGCAGTGTACGATGGGTTGCGTATAAAATTGTGAAGCTGCAGTAATCCTACATTTAAAAAATTATTTATTTAATATTCACACACTTTCCATTATCTAAGCGGATTTATTTTTAATTAAGGGTAGACCATATTGATATACCAACAATAATCGAATAAATATTACTTCTACTCAGTATTTGACCCTAGATTGTTTACAAAAGAAAAACAACAATAAAAAAGTTATTGTTACTCTGGTAATAAAATGGCCTATCGTAATTTACGACCATTTATTTAATGGTTGAAGTTGTATTATTTGAAGTAAACGAATCTAACAGTAGCTATTGGCAACAGTACACTTTATATTGTTAACCAAAACATCATATAAATGTAAAATCAGAAAAAATCCCTTGTATTCTGTGTGCTATTGTTAATTAGCTTGGGAAGTCATGTATACTGAGATATAAGAGAATAATGTCTTTAAATATTAAATAACGGATAATTAATGACAGATAACTTTCGGCATAGGTTTTTAGGTTTGACCATCCTCCAATAATTAATTTAAAATATAACTTTTTTAGTTTAATACAAAAAATTAGTGCTAATCTCAAAATACTATAGAATATGGAACTCCACCTTATTATTTAAACTTAATTAATTCGACAGTAGACTGTTTGTTAAGTGAATACTTCATTATAGTAATCAATTAAAATTTAACGTTATCAATTGTATAGAGTATACAACTTCAATCTTGATTTAGTGAACAATGCGTTTGGCGCCGATGGCCGGGAATTTTCGTAGTAACAATAAAAATAAAAATAGTAATTGTATCTGATAAATGCAAATTTATGCCATGAGTTTGTAATATTCAACTACGCTATAACTAAAAAAAAAACACAAAACAGGATGAAATGTCAATAATAGAAGATAAATATAACAAACTTATTTTGTGGTACACTGTACTTATTGTTTTTTACATTGGCTGCGGGGCGTTTTACAGCAAGTAAACGGACGCAAGATCCAGAAAGATCAGGGAAAGGAATACAATAGTGTGACGATGTCAAAAATTACATTTAATTTTGAATTACCAGGTCGGTCTAGGACCTCCTTACAAAAAGAAGAAAATGCAATGAACAAAAAAATATCAAGCTATTTTAATGTCTTTCACATTTGCAGTATATAAACATTTTAGTTGTACATATATCGAGCTCTTTCTGTATTTATTTGGATGACTGTGGCCGCATTAACTACTTACTTAATAATATTAAATTTAATTCGCTAAGTGACAAGATTTTCGTAATTTCTAATATTGAAACGAGGAATATTTTTACCAATTAATCCGCGTACAATTTTATGTGCATTGCGCTGATTGTTTCTGAAAATGCTACTTCCTTAAAGATGTATTTATCCCGCTCAAGGTCTATATTACAGGCTTAGTGTATTACATCTACAGAACAAGAAGTCGTTTAATTATTAAGTATTTCGTTGTTAGTGTAGTTAATAAATTTATATTAAGTGGAAACAGTATCTTCGACGAAATATTTGTCTAAAGTTCAAACCGCCCCACACCGAACAAATCGATTGCTCTTATTCATTATCGAAGTTTCCCATTGTTCTATATATTAGGCATAAATATTCAACCAATATAAGTATTGATTGATTAAAGTCGTAAAAACCGTATAATCATTCACTCAAGATCATTAATTATTCAAATTCCTTTTTGTACGGGCGGAACTTTAACAATGTCTTTCGTATTTACCTTGATACGCGGACGATAATAATCGCGTTTTGTTATTGCGGTGGAGTCGGACAGCAGGTCAAATATTAATGCCTAAAACAAACATTAACCTTTAAACAGTGCAGAAATGTACTTTACTGCGCGATGGGTAAATCTAAGCAAATACGGACAATACACTAAATCACTAACATAACAAGACAGAAAAACGAGTGCTTAAACTCTCCCATACATCAAACTGATTTTGTATATTTATGAAACTAAACAGTGCATTCCATCCAAAGCGTTACAATTTCAAAAAAGATTAAACTTTTATGAGGATATTTATATCGTGGTTTTGCATTTCCAAAATAACGTACAGTCTGCTTGTTATAATCAATAACCTGCAATTCGAATTTCATTCTGCAACTGTAAGTAACAACACAGAACTACTGTTTAAGCAATATCCATTACAAACAGTGTAGATTAAAACCAGATAAAGAAATTTACAAGTACTATTGATAATGGCATTTATTGAGTGCTCGTCGTTCGATAACAGTCTGTTCGTCCCTCTACTACGTGCTTCTCCTCAGCGCTAAGATAGAGGCACATACAGTTTAACGTCGGATCCAGATTCCAGATCCAACATTTTTACACGCTGTGATAGGGAATGATCCAAGCCATAATCGACGTTTTCTCCAAAAAACCAGCGGTTTGTCCACTGAGATACCACCACACTGCTGATGCATCAAAAAATTTAAAATAAATTTAAACACGTATTAACATTCATAAAAACAAATATTCCAAACTTACTACATAGACAAATTCCCTAACAAACGGTGCAAAACTAGTTACAGTTGTCACTCTAACAGATTCCCTGCTCATAATTTTTGCAAAATCATACTAATTAAGAATGTGACTAAACTGTACATAATGTTTATTTAAACACACTTAAAGAATGTATATAATTTATATGATCTTGAGGTCGTTTTTATCAATAGGTACATATAAGGAGACCCGTTGCATTTAGCCTAGCAACTTGAATTTACAAATTTGGACTAACACATGCGCGTTAAAGGTGACGGCTGACAGGAATTCAACAACATTATCCGGAAGTACAGTATAATCAATGAAATGTTTGATAACAGTTGGGTGTTTAAAAAATAAACCATACAGTGTATAATACTTACCGCAATGACGTATTAATAATGAAATAATAGTTCAATTGGTACAGTTAGTTTTACCCAGAAACACACAATATTTAGTTTTAAATGCATAACTGAACGTAAACAAGGGTTAAAATCTTCCTATAAGTTTCTTAAAGTTTTTCGCATCTAGCTCACGTCGGTGTTTGAATTGCATGACAAACCTTGATAGATTCTATACAAGTTTTTTCATGATATGTACTTACTAAAGCTTCATATGATGCCTTAGGGAGTCTAGCTATTACTATATTGGAATTTTTGCCTGAGAGTTAAAAGATTTACAATATTTCATCTAACTAAAGACGTGTATCAAGAACCACAGCTGTACAGATTTAAGCAAATACACCAAATACTTTTTTATACATGCTTCCAATACACAAGAAATTGAAGTTGTTAAACCATTATAACCTAAAACAAGGTATAAAAGAGCTTCTGTAGCTGACATCAAACCTTAGCTTGATGTAGAGTTCGTTTTTCACCTACGCTACTTGTTCTTAGCTTGTCTGACATGCACTAACCAATATGTAAAACAGAGTAGGAAAAATATATTCTTTGAGGCTTTCGCGGTTTCTCGAACTGTCAATATTACAATTTACTTTCGGCTTAGACAGCATCGTCAATGGGGAACTACACCCAGCATTATCATGTAAGGCCCGACCTGTAGCTTGTCTACCTGTACAAGCATTTGCTCTAGAAGTATGAGCAATATTTATTCGTAGGCCCTGCCTGCCTAAACAGGGCCGTGTACTTATATTATTCAAACCTTGGGACGGGCAAGGATTTGATCTTGATGTACTTTGTTGCCAGGACAATAATACTTAATCGGCTTATGCCTGTTAGCTGTGTGTGAATCCATACAAACCAACGCTTCGCAAGACATTGCAGCTTGCATCTTCAGAGTAAATAGAACACTGAACTCAAATTCGGGAAGCGGAGGTATTTAAACCTCTTTGAGCCAGTCGGGCAGAACGACGGAGTTCTGGTTGGCTGCCACCGTTGGGCAAATACGGATCCGGTGGAGCGTGATAGTGTGATCGATGGTGCTTAGGAGTCCTTAGAGGATAAACTACTGGAGTCCAAGCTTTACTGAGTCTAAAACCGTCCTCCCTGTTTATGTTGTTAGGTTGTTTTTTAATTTCAATTGCTTCACGTATGAGGGAAGTAAGAGGCACTCTGGCGAGTACCCGAGCATTGTCAAAATCCATCATATGCCTAGTTAAACTAGTATGTTCAGCTACCGCAGATTTTGTGATGCGTTTATGTTTGCAATCACCTTTGTGCTCTCGCAATCATAACTCAATGGCACGACCAGTTTGTCCGATGTAGTTTGAGCCACAGAAGCAAGGAATATTTGCTGCTTTGGCAGCAGCTGATGTTAAATCTAAATCCTGGTTCAGATATGTAGACGATACGTTCGTTATTTGGTCTCACGGATGCCTAACACTAAAACAATTTCTAGTACACCTAAACTCAATTCATAATCAAATCCAATTCACAATGGAAGTAGAGGAAAAATGCAGTATTCCATTCTTTGACGTACATGGTACACGTAAACCAAATGGCAGCTTGGGGCACGCAGTTTACAGAAAGAAAACACATACCGACAGGTATTTAAATTCGCATGATCACTCGATGCAGAAAGCAACTGTGCTAAAAACTCTAGCAACGAGAGCAGTTCGAATCTCAGATACAGAACACCTACAACAAGAGAAAACTCATCTCTTGATGTCGTTACAACAAAATGGTTATACAACCACAGAAATTCAGAGAGCAATCCGCAATGTGGAACAGCCCAAGGCTAAGGAAGAACTGCCACCTCCGGAAGGCTTAGCTTTTCTACCTTACAGTAAAGGCACTACTGATAAGATTGGGCATGTTCTTAGAAGGTACAGCATAAAGACAGTCTTTAGGACGAATGAAACGATGGGAAACGGTTTCACATCCGTAAAGGATCATATATCAAATTTAAAATCAGCCGGGATCTACAATATCCCTTGCTCCTGTGGCTCAAACTACATCGCACAAACTGGTAGTTCCATTAGATTAAGATTGCGAGAGCACAAAGGTGATTGCAAACATAAACGCATTACAAAATCTGCGGTGACTGAACATATTGGTTTAACTGGGCATATGATGGACTTTGACAATGCTCGGGTACTCGCCAGACTGCCTCATTACTTCCCTCGTATCATACGTGAAGCAATTGAAATTGAAAAACAACCTAACATCATAAACAGGTAGGACGGTTTTAGACTCAGTAAAGCTTGGACTCCAGTAGTTTATCCTCTAAAGACTCCTACGCATCATCGATCACACGATCACGCTCCACCGGATCCGTCCTTGCCTAACGGTGACAGCCAACCAGAACTCCGTCGTTCTGCCCGGCTGGCTCAAAGAGGTTTAAATACCTCCGCTTCCCGAATTTGAGTTCAGTGTTCTATTTACTCTGAAGATGCAAGCTGCAATGTCTTGCGAAGCGTTAGTTTGTATGGATTCACACACAGCTAACAGGCATAAGCCGATTAAGTATTATTGTCCTGGCAACAAAATACATCAAGATCAAATCCTTGTCCGTCCCAAGGTTTGAATAATATAAGCACACGGCCCTGTTTAGGCAGGCAGGGCCTACGAATAAATATTGCTCATACTTCTAGAGCAAATGCTTGTAAAGGCAAACAAACTACAGGCCGGTGCTTTCCTCATAATGCTGGGTGTAGTTCCCAAATGACGACGCGGTCCAAGCCGAAAGTAAATTGTAATACTGACAGAGTAGGAAAAGTTGGCCGGACTAAAAAAATATTAACAAACGGCTGTTCGGAATATAGATTTGAGGTATGCTTTTGCTTCGATATGGAACAGTTAGACGCTTTAAAGTCGCCTTTGTGGCTCTATTTAACAAGCATTTTAAAGGAACTTGTATTGAATCCGTTCAGGTTTGTCATGCGATTCAAACACCAACGTTGATGAATGACTTTAAGCAACTTACAGGACGATGATTTGTGTTATAGACTAAAAACAATATAGTGAACTATCTACAATATGTACTCTTTAATTTGAGAATTATTAGATGATTATTCTAAATGTTTTAAATTATATCGCTTAAGTAAAGACACAACTAACTGAAAATAATTTTTTTGATGTCTGGTCACTATATGTGTCTGACTTTTTTATTATTGTTATTATATAACACAGTGGCAGTTGAAGTCTTTGTTATACATAGAAAAGCATCAGTTAGTACTAAATATTAATTAGTTGGACTTCCGGTGTCGTCAAAACATGGTGTCGTCATATAGCCCACCATGTATCCATCTGCATAATAGCTTTCAAACAACAATTAACTTGTTTTTTGTTAGAAGTTAACAAGTTATATACGTAAGGCCTTAAGCATATCAGTTTATGACATTTCCAAAAATTTCTAGAAGTCTTCACAAACGGAATGCGATATTGAATTAAAAAATTTGTAATCCATGCGTTCTCACATCATATGGCGACAATTAAACAGCATTTTCCGGGCGGCATTAAGGAAAATTATTTGATCTTTTTTAAGTTTACAATAATGTACCATTACTCTAAGTGATTTAGCATCAATATTTACTATAATCAATAAAGTTTATTTCAATCAGATTCCTGATTTTGAATAAAACGGTCTTAAACACAAATTTAGAAAAAAGTACGGCAAACTTAATTTCTAACCTAAAAAATTTGGAAAGAAAACATTGAATTTGATTCAGACGTGCTATAAAATTGTCAGCTACCATTTTGAAAATTCAATAATCGGAGATCAAAGAACCTGTAGAATTTCCGTTTCTGGTGCCGGTTAGTATGGAAAACATATTCGAGCTGATGAACATTCGTTGTACCTCGGAATGCCAGATTTCATAATGAGAGGGCTAGTAGTTTTTGTTATACACACAGAGATACAAATCGACATTTTGTACAAACCATTTCTTTGAATTCTTAGAGATTGAATATGTTCGTCAGAATCTCAATATCGAAAAAGTTCGCGATCACAATAGATTCCCATGCTGGGAAAGATTCATCTTGCATGCACAAAATGTCAGCTTAAAGTTGTTCATTTTCCTGCTGGAGGTCATTTAGTCCAAACAATAAGTTATGCGGTAAAACTGTACCGGAACTAGAAATGATACCGTTTTCTTTCTAGACACCATCACAGACTAGTCACAAGTTTCTTTTTAGGTACATTTATATACAGCTACAACTGCAGTCGGGAAGGAGTGTCGTTCCTGCTGTTTTGGGCTGAAGGGATCGATACTGGCCCGGTAGAGGGCGAGGCAGCCGCACCCCAGCTTCTCTTTCGCCTTGCCTATCCTCTAATATCCTTTACTTTTCCTTTAACAGCTGTTTCTTTGTGTAATTTCGACTTCAAACGCTTTTCACATTTTTCCCATGTATTTTACACACGGGTTTCACTTCAATGTATGCAAAATTTCAATTAAAGATTCATAAATTCCGAGCAGTTGTAGGTAGGTATACACGATCCCTTTGATCTACTCCACGATGCGCAGCAATTTGGCGTAAAGCAAGTTACAACTTCCTGCTGCTACTTTAATACTAGTTGAACTTTGACATTTCTGCGAGTGTTCGAGGAGAAAGAAGGTTTGGGCGAGCTTTGCGATATCGGAGGTTGTGGTGTATAAATATATGCAAATGCAGCTGTTAAGTTTGCTCGGATGCCTGGACCTACGAATCCTGATATAGTCGAACCACAAAGCACCTCGAATGTGTGCCCAAGTGCAAATACTCCCGAATCTGTTTACACAGTGGTGTTATCTTGCAGGATAGGTAGATTCAAACTTTGGATCTAGACGTAAACCTTGAAAGTTAAATTTAATGCGAACCTCCACAGCTGAATAAGGGGTAATTTTGTTTGGAAAGGGCCCGTGCATTATATTACGATATAAAACGTGAATTAAGTACCACACCTGGGCTATTATGCCTTGCATGTCTCATGCAGACATTTTTGACGGATTACAAAATAGCCCGAGTTATGGAAATAATTATGGGCCAATAAAAATTAGTTCTGTAATTTGGGGGATGTAGAATACGTCAACGGTTTAATGATCGGAATTATTAACCGCCTTGGCCATTTTCTTTCTTTTAAGTGCCTACATTTCAGTTGCACAATAGAAGCAACTTGGGTTTACCAAGAAGATATAATTTCTTACCACGACTTTAATCGATTATTATGACCTTTCCGTTTATGGCTTCGCCCTGACCGTTCAAATGGCCCCTTAAACCCATACGGTTTGGTTTGTTTTTAAAGTTACTTCAGTCCCAAACTTTAGTAGATAATAAGTTTCACTATTCGACCATTTGCCGTTGAAGCTTTTCTCTTACTTATCGATTTAGTATTTAAGGGTAATGGGGTCGTTGGCCACATCTTAAAGTTATAAAAAAAACTTTTGTAGATACATCACGGGTATATCACTACATACAGAATTGCAAAATAGTAAAAGTTATAGTTTAAAATGATTTTTTTGAATTGAATTCGTTTTATTACTACATTTAACTAAAGATTTAAAGTTATTGTGGGAGAAATTTCTAGGCAACATTCTTCTGATTGAAGTAGCTAGGCGAGTTTAACCGTTTGCTATGGCACAACAAGTAATTGCTAGCCACCGAACACAACCATGTACATACACAAATAACGTAAAGCACAAACCGTCAATCTTGAAGAATGACATAATTATAGGTTTTGTTATATATAAAATAATTTATTATTATATATGTATATATACATATACGATGTTCAAAAAATTGTCTAATTAAAACACAACATCGCATCTATCTCTGAAACAGTTGTTTTGCGAACATATGTTGTTTGCCTTGATGATTACTATATGTGTTAAAATTATCCGAACTTGTTTAAGCGCCCTGTATGTATAAAATCACTTACAGTAGAAGGGAACGGTGGTCGAACAGTATACAAAGTTAAGCAATGATTCGCATGGTGAACACTTGGATGGATGATCGAAAACCTACGCTAACACACTGCTACCCTGCTGCCTCGGAGAGTACCTAAAACCTTGGCCACCCTGGGTTAGTGTGCCACGTCACTAACTACCTCAAACAGGGTTAAAGTGGAAGCCGGATGCGGAACAACCTTCAAGTATCCCCGCAATCATTTACCATACGCACTTTACTTTACTTACAGTATTACCAATAGAACCACCGCAATAATTTATAACTACACACTTAGAATTCTGATTTAAAGTACGCATAAACAATAATGCTCTTGCAAAAGCACGCGTTAATATATTTTCTTTATGGCATTTACAAAAATTAGAATGTCATGCGTTTTTGTTCCATAATATAAATATAATATTTATTAAAAATGGCTCTATTATCTTCTTAAATGGATATTTCAATTCCTTCAATTCCATTTATACTAATAAGAGTGTTTAAATGATTTAATTACATTAACCGAATGCAACAAATAAGCAAGGACCAGCAAATTAATAGTCACTCAAAATTAAGATTTATATTTTAAATATTTTATTTCCACGAAAATTACCGCAAGAACAGGTTTTACTTCTGGTTTAGATAAAAAAATCTCTTAATTTTATGTATGTTTTATACAGTACAATAAAATGCCGGAGGTAGTCAGTCCATACAACAATACACGTAGCATAGTATGAACAAGCATGAAAAATTTAAAGTGGCTGCAAAAAAATCCATTACATAAGAACAGGCACAGTTATCGATGTTTGAAGATTTAAAATTTTATGCATTGCATATTCAGAAAAGTTAAAATCTTAATGTTAAGAATTCAGTGTGTATGTCGATTTGCTAGCCAGTGTTTAAGTAACCAGCTTCGAATTATTCGAAAATTCCTAAAAGAGATCAGTGGAATCATGACCTCTGGTGATCTTACATTGTAAACCATTAAATTTTAAAGGGTTGCAATGTACGCATTTTAATTGTTAAGCCTTAAATGAGGCGGTAGTGGGCTAGCCTTCAGCGCCTTAGACTTCAGCGCTGAAGATCTGGGGTTTGATTCCCAGTACCAGAGCGTTGGATTTTTAATGGCAATGGCAATAAATCCCACATTAAGTTGTAGGTCCTCTGCGTCTGGGATACTTTAAAACCTGCAACACAGGCATAGAGGAGGAAAGCAACCTGTAAGAGGCAAAGCATTTAAAGCAGAAGAAGAAGAAGGTATTAAAGGCACAACTTCTGTAAAGCTATGGTAACCGTGCTTTTAACGAAGATATTTTGACAATCAATTAAAACGCCGGAAGTTTAAAATTAAAATATAGTTTTTATACAAAAAACGCTAAAGTCTAATTTCTGTGTTCGGTAGATTTTAAAATTTTGTAATACAATGTTTTTCAGATCACTCGTTGTTAAGATATCGATAATTACACACTTATCAACCGAAAATATGACCATTAAAATATAAATTCCGTTGGAAGAAATGTATACTAGTGTATTTATAAGGGTGGGCCAATGAAAACGAAACAGACCCGATTTTTCATATTTATAGGTATTTAAAAAAATCGCTCAGACCCATCAATATTTGTCTTGAAGGAGGCGTTTATTTTCAAGCTCGTCACTTCAACCTCCTAGGAGTGGTGAGCTTTACCCCTAAAATTTTAAATGGAAAAGGGGTTGTCGAGTGATACAACATTTTAAAGGGCATAAAATTCTCATTTTAACGCTTCCTAGTGTTTCAAATTCGGATGTAGTTTTCGGGAAAATGCCTTTTAAACACAGTAACCTGCCAAAAATCACCTGCACACTATGCCCTTGCTGTTCGTCAGTATCTGATCCTGGTAGATGGATTGGCCGAAGAGGAGCAGTGGAGTTGCCTGTGAGGTCAGGATTTAATATAAAAATGATAAATATGAAAAATCGAATCTGTTTCGTCTTCATTGGTCCACCCTGTATATATTCATTTTATGGGAAAGTAAAACGGAGCAGTTATACACAGTGTCCTAATATTACAATTTTTCACTGAAACTTTGGAACTGGTAAAAGATAGAACTATGGTTAAACGGGAAAAAATGCACATTTCACGGGTAATTTAAGATGCTTTCCTTTTTTTCGGCAACAACGCGTAGAAGATTCATTATAATGGAAAAAATTAAATCAGTTGTTTCTTCCAGTGACTATAACCTTATCTTCTTCTCCTTCTAAATCCGCTATGTAAGAGCTATGTCTGTTTTTCTTTCCGTATTTATAGTATATCATCGACGATGACAACCAACCCTCTGCCCCACCTTTTTGTGGTCTTCCTACTTCTCGTTTGCATCTAGGTTTCAGATCCCGGGAGGTCTGTATTATGCGGTTATTTGCTGCTCTCTCTACATGACTGTCCCATTCTATTCTTCGTTTTCTACAATTCCACATTGTTCCCTTATAAACTAATTCCTCATTCTGTCCATTCGCAATATTGTCCTCAATGTGTTCATTTCGGCTGTTCTTAGTAACTGTTACAAATGTTTTATATATTTTCATTTTACTGTCTGTCGATAAATACTTGTCCCTTTAAGTGACATCTCTCAAATATCCAAATATTCTTTAAATAGATTGCAATCGATCGCTATTTCCACGCCTAGGTATTTGAAGCACATAACTTGTTCTATTTTTTCTGTGGACCCTAGTATGCAGAAATCGAAAGAAAAATGATAAACCAAATTAAGCGCTTCAAATACCTAGGTGTGGAAATATAAAGAAGTAAGAAATCAGCAGCACATGCATCAATATTACTTTATCATTTTCAAATAGTTTATTTATAGGAAATTTTTGGCT
Source organism: Limonius californicus (assembly GCA_014611495.1). Classification (NCBI taxonomy): domain Eukaryota; kingdom Metazoa; phylum Arthropoda; class Insecta; order Coleoptera; family Elateridae; genus Limonius; species Limonius californicus. The sequence goes on from JABXWE010000160.1 coordinate 71,887, forward strand.
CAACAAAAAACGAGTGTATTAGAATTTTTGGAAACTTGGAAAATTTTCAAACACAATCTCCCATATCAATATTATCGAATCGATTCTATCAAGTCAAATATGGTATGGAACTGTCAGGTATGTATCTTATCGTATCGAGAGTTCCACAAGGTAGCGTATTGGGTCCCATACTATATTTAGTATACACAGCAGATCTACCTGTAACTCCATATACTACAACTGGGACGTTCGCGGACGATACAGCAATCCTGACAACCAATGAAAAAATAAGAATCGCTACACAACAATTGGGAAATCACCTAAATCTTCTACAAGACTGGCTACACCTATGGAGGATAATAAAAATGAGAGTAAATCGTCCCATGTTTCGTTTACTTTGGAAATTAAAATTATTTATTTTGCTTTTCATTGTTGTTTAAGTTGACTCGTTAATTTTTTTAAATGTTGTTGCAAGTTTGCAATTTATTATAAAAGCATTATTAGCAAAAAAAAACGGACAGCATACCTGCTATGGTTGCTAGTGTACAAAAAAATTTAAACATAGTGCAAAGCAAAATATAAACTTTACAACAGATTTTCATAATATCTACTGTGTACTTGTATACATGCAAAATGTTATACTGTTTGCAGTTTCTGTAGCAGTTTAATGATTAACGAGAAAATAAACTGCCATAGATATCTGAATACGCATCAAATGTTATTTAGATTAAAAAAAACTGTAATAGTATGAGGAGGTATGTATTAACCGAAGTTGTAACTCTTACTGTGTCCAAATTCCCACCGACAAACTCTGAATTCGGAATACACTAAATAGGATATGACAATCAATGACATCACAGACAAGATATTCGCGTGTATTAATATCTATTTCATAAACTAACTAGCTGCGATTGATCTCAGAATTCTTTTCAACTGATATTCTTAGTAACCTGAACGTAAAATTCTTACCAGTAGACCTTTCATACTGAAACTAACTACTTTGGTATCCTTATTTTCTTTTCGAAATGACCTAAATTACGTAAGCAAGGGTTGCACGTCATTTCCTGCAAGTTTCGAAGACTGGCACAGATGAATTAACGTTTCTTCGCCGTTCCTGACGGTATAAGTACTTTCAAAGTTTTAAGTTGTTGTCATCGTGTTGCGTCTACCTACCAGCCTCTCGTTTAGGATGAGTTAATAAGGTCTCATTATGCCTTCAGTGAAGAACTCAAAGATGCACTTGGTTTTAGTATTTTCAATTTATCACAACAGAAATGGAAATAAGCTAGGAAACGTAATTACAACCTGCTCTCATCCTTATATTAAACATATTCGTGCAAAGCCAAGTGAAGAGATGCTTAACTTAGTACAAACCGGAAAGCATTTTACTACACAAATTCTTATTCTGCAAAATTATGTTTAAAGCAGGAATCAAGTATTCAAACAAAAATAAGAATTTTAGGTACTAACTTGAGCAGAAAATCAAATCTTAAGGAATGTTTTGAACTTCAGTAAAATTTTTAACATACGTTGAAAGGACCCTCTTTATACCTTTGTAAGTCTTATGAAATTCAAGCTTTTATTTTATTTTCGACCACCATAACGTATTGCCTTTTCAGCAACTTCGCTCCATTCTTATACATAAATAAGTATTCTTGTGAATCATGGCGGTTTATCTGATTTATTTTGCAATCACGTAGATTTTGCGTTAAATGCAATGACATGGAAGAACATGGGATCGAATAGCAATTTAATGTTCTTAGCTATAAATCGTAGTACTAAACATAATAATAAGCCGAAGCTTGAATTATATTCCTCAAAGGCGAAGAGAGTTGGTAAGTTACGGCAGGTTGCAAACTATACACATAATTCACAGATTTTGGAATCAAATAACATCAACCTAAACCATTAGTCTATGATGATATTTTCTAATTTCAATCAGTACGTCATAACATTAGGATCTATTGGCTCAATTATCTTATATACATGCAAGCTTTAGATTACCCTGTGTTTACTTGTAGTTATATAAATTTAGAGTACGTACACAAATGATACGGCCCACGCTTATCAAATATACAAAGTAATATGGAGAGCTGCAAACCTTCGTCAAAGAAGGTTGCAGCATATGACGCAAACCAATCGTCGTTTTGTGACGGTCGCCAAAAACTGTCCTAGGTTCTTAAAAAATTCATAAGATGTAGGAAAAGATGACAGCCACACGGCGCTAAGTCGGGACTGTATGGTGGATGATTACAAACTTGTCAATTAAATTATTCCATTATAGCAAACTGCGAGCCGCCGCTTGAGGTCGAGCGTTATCGCGATCTCCAAAGGTCAGCAATCTTAGCCTTTTGTTCTGGATCGCCCTTCTCAACGTTCTTCTGTTCTCACCATACACATCTTCATTAACTGCCGTACCACGTTCCAGAAAATCAACCAATCAATCAATCCCAATAAACAGTAGCCATAAGCTTTCGGTTGCCGAACGTTTGCTTGAACTTTTTGGCTTCTGGGGGAACTCTCATACTCTCACTGCATTGATTGTTGCTTGCTTCCAACATTTGTGTACGAAATCCAAAGTCTCATCGCCAGACATGGTATGATTAGGATACTCATCGCCATCAGTTTCGTAACGATGCAGGACAGTCAGTGCAAAAGCCATTCTTCAAAAGTCGGTTCTTTGACGCCCACCTCGCACGTGAAATTAGAGAAAAATCCGAAATCATGGAAATCCTAACGAATTTTCTCGTAAGATCGTAATTGAAAACAAACGATCTTCCAGTTCGTTCCTCATCGTGCACGTTTGTTCGGTAATCTCTGAATTTTCTACATTTCTTCGCTCATTATGTCTAAACCATAAAACCTCACATATTTGATAGTAAATTTCGGCAGCATTTTTTGCATGAAAAAACGAATCACAACGCGTACTTCGCAGTTAGCGGGATTTTCAACCGTAGTGTTCAGTTTCGCATTCACTTTTCAGTTAATTTTTTATACAACTAAATACAATGAAAGAACCACAATAAAGGGCCGTGTGGCTAGCTCCTCAACCACTAAAGCACCACAATGAACCAAACTGAGTACGTCCCTTATTCTAAGGGAATATTAATTATGCGTCTGAATTTCCGACTAAACCTCGTACATTAGGCGAGATAAAGATGGATTTAATAGAGAACGAAAACGATTTCCACAAAATGACAAACAATAAGTAAAAATTGCCAATAGCAAAATAAGCAGGAACAAGGATCATATTATTATAGAAGCAATGCAAGTTAAACACAAGTTGGAAGAGCTACAGTGTGATCTGAAACCCAATCGCAATTCGGACTACTAGAGGTCGAATCAAAAACACTATTGAAAATCATCATGAAGCTCTCCTTGTTTCGAAAATCTGAAGTAAACTATCGACAGATTAGTTGGCGGGAAATGAACGAGTTATAATAGAAATAAAATGTAAATAGAAGACTAACAGAAGCAATAAAACCTTTTATCAGAATGCTCACAAAATAGTTATAACAAGCCAGTTCCAAACAAATATAGCAACCAGTCAAACAAGGAGATACTCACCATATTTATTCCTCATAATAATGGACGCAAACAGGAACCAAAGCAGTAAAAGCAGGAAATTGATGTTGAAACCAATCGTGATTACAGCTGACGTCGTCTTCCTAATAGCAAAGTTAAAGAATGGACTACAAGGTTAGTTAAACGTTTGAAAAATAGTGGGATGACAATTAAGAAGAGCAAAGAAACCCACGAAATCTAATAACAATTGCAAGATACATATATTTTAAAAAGGAAAATATATAAATAGATACAGATCGTACATGTGATGCCTCAACTCCAGGAACAAGATAGGGTATAGTATGGAATGAAGAAATCGGAAAAACTATGTGGGTACGAAGCCTATTCACACAGTAACAAAACAAACCAGCTGTGATGGTTTGGTTATACTTGCAAGATGGATAATAAATGGTTTTCAAAACTCACTAAACAAGAAAGAACAAACAAAGCCAAAATAAGACGACAACGCTAAAGAAGCTACCAATAATCCTGCGAAGACGCAAACATCTGTGTGAAGAATAATGAGAAATATAAAACTTTCCACTCTTTACACTACTTTATAAGATGCAACCAAATAAGAAATTTACCAATGAAATATAAGGGAGCACCAACTTGCTCTATATATTCTGGTAAAATATTAGGAATTTATACCTAAAGATAAAAAGGGCTTGCAAGTAGTAACAATACAAAAAGTGTTAAACTGAGCAGCGGCCTCTTTCCTTCCACGGCTTTTTCTCAGAAATCTGAGTAGATCTCTGACAGCTGAGCTACCACCATACATGCACACGGAGCTTTCCTTATTTTACACCTAATACTAGTTTCCTTTTAAGATATCGTTCTGTATGTCTATTTGTGTTTTAACTATTTCATATCCTGAAGATATGTTCTTATACGGGGAGTTTTTTATGTTATCTACCTAGTTATGGAAACAAAATTCTATGATGATAATTTTATTATATCAAGTCTCTGTGACATTTTAGAGCGTATCCTGCAAGTTTGATACAACTCGCTTAAGATTTAGCATTTCTGTATGGAGTTAGAGTGATTTGAAAGTTGTTGAGCACAGAAGCATCATAAAATACAATAATCCAAAGAATGTCCCTGAGAGAATGGTGATTGTGTATGGGGAAAATAGCCCTACCCCTACCCTATCTTCAAGATAAATTTTGGTGTAAGCAATTCAAATGGGGCAGGGAGTCCATTCAGGATGACCCAAAGTGCGGAAGACCTTTTGAAGCACGAACACAGCAGTCCATAAAGAAAGTTAAAGATTTGGTGTGGACTGATTGCCGAGTAACAGTTTCAGTTACTGCAAGAGAAGCAGCTATATCAGAAACCACCTCCTCCTCAGTTACCAATCTCTTTGATTGGTTTGATTTCACACTATCTGCTTCCATCGCCTTCTATATATCAGAAACATCTATGTTTAAAATCCTTCATGAAAATTTGGGAATGAGCAAGTTGTCAGCACGGTTCCAGGCTGCTCACTCCTGAACAAAACTTGTATAGGTGACAAATGTGTGAGGATAATTTGGCGGCTTTATCCCAAGATGAGAATTTCTTCTTTAAAATTGTAACTGGGGATGAGATCTAGGTACACCACTGGAACCCACCGATGAAACAAGAGTCCATGCAATGGTTTTATAACGGCTCTCCACCATCTACAAGAAGGCGAAGACGCAATTCTCAGCGAGAAAAGTGATTGCCACAGTTTTCTGGGATGCTGAAGGCGTCTTATGGGTTGAGAATATTCCAAAAGGGTCTACAATAATAGGGAATATCTACAAAGCAACAATATGTGGATGTGCTTCAGTGGTTGATCAGTTACCTACATGTTACTTTACCGTGGATCTGACGTTGTATTCAGTTGCATATATGTATGTCAACAGGGTCTACAATAATAGGGAATATCTACAAAGGAACAACAATCAGTTTGAAAGCAGCTATACGCGAGAAAAGATCCAACAATTTTGTCCAGAAAGGAAGCAACTAATGAAGGCGGTTTTGAGGAATTACAACATCCACCGTACAGTCCCGACCTCGCCCCCTGTGACTGTTATCTCTTTCTAAAACTTAAAAAACACTTGCGAGGGCGTTGCTTTTTGTCGAATGAGGACTTGAAAAACTCGGTGGAGTAGCATTTTGCAGAGTTATCAAAATAATTTTTTGCGAAGGCATAGCGTTATTAGAAAAACGTTGGAATAAGGGTGTACGCGTTAATGGTTCTTACGTTGAAAAATAAAATTTTGCTTGTTCTTTACCTTGTTTCCTTCATACTTAGGTAGATAACATAAGAAACTCCCCTCGTATTTCGCTGTTTATCTCATGCGCGATATTACGAGGCTGCTTGTTGTATTGTAATGTTTTAAAGATTTCTTGTTTCATTTCACGGTTTATCTGATGAAGGATAGCAATTTTTTTCTTGACGCATACTATTAGTGTTCTCTTGGAAAAAATTTTTCTGATTCTGTGTCTTGATATTTTGAAGAGTTTTCTTTTATTTCTTTGTTTATCGCACCCACGATAGTAGTAGCGGCTGAAAATGTCTTGTTTAAGTTCTTCGTTTATTAAATCGGAATATTTCACAGATGATAGTTTTCTCTTAAGATATTGTCTTGCGTATCTGTTTGCTATTTTAGTATCATCTTTTGAAGATTTCTTCTCCTATTCCTCTGTTTATCTCATCCACGTATTACGCAATTGCTCCTTTTATTGGAATATTTTGAAAATTTCTTCTGCTATTTCCCTGTTTATCTGATCCATAATAGTATAGGTCTACGTGTTTCCTTGTAATATACTCACTATTTCCTCTTCCATTTCGTTTATCTGATGATACATGTTCAGATGCTTTTCAATTTAGCGTTTGGAATTGTAATATGTCTATTAGTGTTAAGCATTGACATTTAAAAATAAACGAACGAATTTCTCCCTTCTAAATTGTTAAAAATGCACTCGACAAATTTATTCATGCCTGACATGTGCAGTGTTCGAATAGTATTTCAACTAAACTCTTCAAGAATTTCCCAGGGAAATGACGTGCCACTGATTTTCGAATAAATGCGATCAAACGTTTTGCCAGGCACACTGAATACGAACGAAGAACTTTTGATTTTATTTATTATGAAGACATCAGAAAACATCTATTGTCCTCCGGATTTTTTAAGGAAGCCGCACAAGATTAAGTTCTTTGAGATTTCAAAGACCGTGTTCGTAACACGACAGGTGACATATGTTTAAACGTGACCGTAGTTCTGATATCAAGAACTCACCCAACCGAAATAATACGTGTGCGTAGTATATCGTCCTAACAACTTCACGAACAGACGCACACATTCTTCGCCAATAGTTTTTACACAATAATGTACTGCGACTGTTATGTGATACGCCTCTCCTACAGCAGCATGAACTTGTTATTTTCTAAGACTTTATGTACTGGAATGCAGATACCTTAAAAATTCTTACAGCACGCTCTCAGTTAAGCCGTCGGATAACTGTCCATTCTTATTTATTTCTCGCGAGCTCCTGGTTGCCGTTTGCTTCATAATGTTTTGAAGCATTTCGCAAGTAGTATATGAGAAGTCGCTCAATCAATCCAATGTAGGACGGCGTTTCCTTTTATTCTTGAGTCCGAGCGCGTATTTTTATTCTTTTTTGATCTACTTTGTTTTGTCATTTTTAAAATCTCAAACGTCAAAGAATTGGCAATTACTTCTTCCAGAGCTACAGAAGAAACCATTAGATTCGAAAAGTATATTGAATCAACATTTCAAATAAAGATATGTACAGTATGACAATGTGAATTTTGTGTAAAGGTCCGTTCTGGACAATCAAACAGAACATTTAATTTATGTCTTCAATTTCAAACATCATTATACCAGATTTTTGTAGTATTGTAGAGTTTCTAAACTTTGTTTGCAATAATGTTTTGGAACATACGCAAATATATCTACAAAACTTACAAATTATGTTAGATGATTAGAAACATATTTCAAGCGTACATTTACCATGGCCTATCCTTAAAAGACATTTTAAGGGCCACGCTGTATAAAATTATTTTCAAAAACTATATTTCTTCCAGTGCTCGCAAGCATCGCGATGCTAGTATCGCGATAGGTTTTGAGTATCGATTATTGCATCGCAATACATTACAAAAAAATTATCGAATATGCGTATCGCGGTACTTTTTCTAATTATCGAATATCGCGGATTTGCGATACAATTTTGCTGGAACACTCTAGAAAATCAAAATAAATAGTTAGTTCCAGCTCATAAAACTATAATAGTACATTCTATAACGAGGTTGGAATGGAAATTCGATGCGGGTGGAATCCGGTGGAAACCACGAGCATCGAATTTCCATTCCCAACCGAGTAGCAGACTATACTTTCTCCACGACCACAAGATATGTAATAAATATCATAAAATTATAAGATTCGGAACAAATATTTACAAAGAAATTGCAAAATTATGACATTTCAAGTCAATTGTTAGTCATGGATTCCTAGACTAACTGTTTTTTTTTGGTATACTGTTACGGAGTACTCATTCCATAACTAGTGATGGAATGAAATACATGCAAAATGCATAAGCCGGAAAGTGTTTAAGAATATTTATTCCATAAAAAGTGTTAGAATGTTAACTTTCTATTATCATAATTGATTTCAGAATTGTGAAATTCCGTAGTAGTCGTGGAGAAACCCTTTTAGATACTACGTAGGAATGTAATTATTGGGTAAAACGCAAAACCCTGAGGCCTTATGTTAAGCTGTTCATCCTTTCCACATCGAGAAGATTAATAATAACAATACTCATTACTTTATCTTATTGCCCAGCTTCTTGAAATATTTTATCTATAACCAATGTTTTCAAGCACGCCGTTATGAAAAATTGGTTTAATATCAGACGTTGGCCCACCCCAAAGCGCACATACTTTTCAAGCATCGACTAACGGTATCGTGAACCTTTTTTTGAAAAATGTATGGGTATCGTTATCGCGATACTTAAAAAAGTACCGTTCCGACTACTGCTTTCCTCTGACCCATGTTTACACTTTATTATTTTTCTGATTATGCATCTTCCAATACAAATACCCCTTCTACAGGAAAATTGATTTTTAACGTTTCCTGAAACATTGAAGATCATAATATTCTTTTTATTTCTATTAGTTATGGATTAGCTGTTATTGGCTTGATAAGAATTTAGACGTGAAATTATTAATAATATTGTACTTACTTATTAATTATTTCCAAGCTTCTTGAAATATTTTATCTATAACAAATGTCTTTTAAGCACACCCTTATGAAAAATTGGAGCCCAATCCAAAGCACAAAATTTAATGTTTGATTCCTCAATGGAAACTAAACTATGGCTAAAGAATTACCGATGCTTTTCAAGTATCGACTATCGGTATTGCGATATTTCCTGAAAAAAGTATCGAGTATCGCGGTATTGCGAACCTTTTTTGATAAAGTATCGGTATCGTTATTGCGATACTTAAAAAAGGCATCGTTCCAACTACTGATTTCCTCTGACCCATGTTTACACTATATTATTTTTCGGATTATGCATCTTCCAATATATAAATACCCCTTCTACAGAAAAATTGATTGTTAACATTTCCTGAAACATTAGAGGTCATAATATTGTTTTTATTTCAACAAGTTATTTATTAAGTATTTAGACTTGAAATTATTAATAATATTGTACTTCGTTATTAATTAAATGGTAATTGTCAATAACCAAAGGTATTACACCAGTACATCTTAGACATACTTTTCAGTATATAATTATTAATATTAATAAATTAAGTGATTAAATTTTCAATCACTTATTTTCATAATTAGTGTGTGCAGAAGCTCAGCACAGATATCTATATTACGCCAATGAATAATCTTTAAATCCGCCTATCAATAAACCTCATACAATTTTTCCTTTCTAGTTTACATACTACAATTTTCACATTGCTAAAAATGTAGCTGTGTATCTTTCTTTTTTTCCATACTGTTTCTACCCTAAAACCTAAAAATTCGAAGTTGACGAAGTCATAAACAGTCCTATCTAAGAAAGAATAGGAAGTTTCTGAATATACTATCATTTTCTACTACGTAACCTTATGGGCCCAAAGGGAAAATAGTTCGTGTCTCGACTTTGGAAAAACCAGTAAATCTTTACAAACGAAATATTTATGAAAGTTTAGGTCAAACAACTTTCTTATAAATTTCTGCGTAGCTCTACCATTAACGGAACAAAGAAATTGAAACCTTAAGCTCCAAATAATATTACAAATGGCGACTAAATATTAATACAATTGGTTTCCGGTTTTGGGAATAAATGAAATGATATTAAAATTTATAAGTAACAAATGCATAGGGGCTTATCAGTACCGTCTGAACGTTTGGCTGACAGACAATTACGCAACAATTTTTTTTTAAATGGTTAATATGCTGGCGTCAATATGTAAAAGAACTTTATTTTAATTGATTAATGGATTAAATAAATTTGTTATTTTGCACTACAAGACTAAAACGATTTGAGTCATAAAAATACGATCCAAACATTCTATGATTTTTTTTCTTATGTACCTATCGCTGCTTGATACATCTACAGACAAATGCTTCCTCCATAGATAACATCCTAATAACGCAAGTTAATACCAATTGCGTTAGAATAATATAACCCTACAGTATAAATTTAATTTCCTTCTTTCCATAGACATTTTTTCTGATCCAGTACATACGAATACATATACGTCTAACGAATGCAAATGGAAAGTTTAAAGATCTAGCGACTAGTAGAGAGCTTCCGAGGTCATGAAATGTTGAGACACCTGGAGAGGATATAGAATAATTGTATACATATATATTTAATGCAAATATAGTTAAATATTAAAAATCAGGGCAATTATGTAAGGTCGCCAAAAACATTTTCTAAAGCATGACATGCCCACAGAAATGGTTTTAATATTAATTTCCTAAATAGGATACGAAAACTTATAATTATCCCAGTAGCAACCATAGCAAATAAGACCACCCCCTACCTATCTTTATTTATTATGATATTCAGTTTAAATATAATAATAATCACATGTGGATATGCGATGATACCACCTCCGGATTCACACAAAATAAGCACTGTCTTAATTTAAATACAACACCCTGTATATTTTTACATTTTTCGAAATATGAGACTGGTGTACTTTAGTTGTGCTTAAGATAATTTTAAATATTTTTTACCAAAACAAGAATGAATATGCCAATAGAAATTTTATACAAGGAATCGATTTCCGATCAATTGATATTAAGGGTTCAGAATACGAATTAATTAATGATACCTAACGGCAGAGGAATACTTTTACAAGCATAACAGTACAAAAAAGGAAATTAAAAAGCTTTGCTGTTATCAAAAACAACCCAACTACACTATCACAGACAAAATCTTATTCCAATTTTAAATAAATAAAAATATACAGGATGTAGCATTATAAAACAAAAAAGTTATGGTCATGATATGTGAAATCGAAAATGATACTAAATTCCCATGATCATGTTGTAACCCAACTTTATGAGTAAGGTATTTATATCGACTTTAATTTCTATAGCTTATATTTATGTATATAAAATATGTAACTAAAATACTTGCCCGAACTCTGAGAAAATTCTCCACACCAAAACGAAAAAATTCATATGAAGATGAATCCGAAAGATATTCATTACATAGTTACAGCCTTCTAAAGTGAAACTTGTCCGATCACCTTGGTACATGTAATTAGGGTAATAGTCATCAAGGTTACCGATTGGAGATTAGTTTCGTTTTCAGTGCAGCAGGGGCGTCTCAAGTGTGAGGATCAGCTACAGTTTTCTACAATATCGTCTACATTATTTTGTCTTTCGTTTATTTTATTTTGTCAAAAATAAGAAAAATAAAAGAATGTATAGGATATTGTAGAAAACATACTTCCACTTCAGACGCCCCTGGTGCACTTGTTAAAACAAAACTAGGCTTTACTCTGTAAACTTGATGAGTTAAGTATGCACATAAAATTTCAAAACATTGGTTTAACTATTGCCATAATTATATGCAGAAAAGTGATCGGACAAATTTCACTCTAGAAGGTTGTAACTCCGTAACGAAGATTTTTCGGACCCAGGTTTATATGAACCTTTTTTTCTTGTTTTAATGTCGAAAACTCGCTTTCCTACGTGTTACACCCTGTATATTATACACTAGGTTTTCGGAAACTAAGAGCCTTTTAAATATTCCCATCGATTGAGGTGGTAGCGAATTTGGTGCCTTGTGAGAGTGGGTTAGTGGGTGATAAGCTAGCCACACGTCACTTTACTGAGGTTCTGTCTTTGAACTCGCTGTCGCAATATACCGTCAAATACGCTAGGTTTATGGCGTCATGAGCAAGGACAATGTCAGACAGTGGTGTAGGTCAGGTATGGCCAACCAAACGTACACGATGAGGAACCAACTGGGAGACCTGCTGGCATCAACGACGATCTTATAGGAAAGGTGAGCAAGATTCAGAAATGGCCGCAAATTTTACTTACCGTGCTATATGAAATTGTCGTTATCAGATTACAGATAACATTACTACAAACTTTGTACCAGGTGGGTGCCAAAGAAGATGAACCAGCGAATGGCCTCTGCATGGACTTTCCCCTACAGCTACGATCTGCTGATGATCGAGGCTTGGTATTCGTACACAAATGTTGAAACCAAGCAACAATCATTGGAGTGGAAGCATGCGAGTTTCCCCAAGGTCAGAAAGATTTTACGACAGGAAAGAAGCATTTTTGGTAACTTTCCTGGAATATGGTACGACAAGTAATGCAGGCATTAAGAAATTTGAGAACGATAATTCAGAACAGCAGGCGAGAATTGCTGACCTTTGGAGTAATACTTTTGCACGATAACGCCAGATCGCACGCAGCAGATCGCACTAGGCAACTCATTGAGCAATTCAATGGGGAAATTTGTAACCATCCCCATTACAGCCCTGACTATCACTATCCAAAACGACGGTGCAAATATGATTTTCGTTATAGGGGACAACTTTTTATGAAAAAGGTATACGAAAACCGTCACCAGTGTAATAAATATTTAAATTCGAATGATGACTATGTAGAGAAATGGTTTATGAGTGTATTTTTCCAGCTTAATTTTTTTGTTACGGCCGGTCAGCCGCTAAGTTCTGAATAAGCCTCGTATTTTTATATTTTTAGTTACTATTTATGTGCCAGAATCCATAAAACTTAGTCTTTCGTAAATTACATATTAAATCCTTCTACTAATTTTAAGACACAAAAATCCTAAGTGATTTAATAAAGTTATGCTGTAATTATAACTAAAGCTGGGATTCATATGCACTCCAAATGATCAAAATATGCGCACATATATGCATTAAAATTAATAAAATATGCGCCCCCAATTGGTTAAATATGCACGAATATATGCATCATATGCTTCCCATTTTTACAAGAAGAAAATGATGTAAGATATATTTATATTATTGCATTATCTTATTTCGCAAACAAAAAATTATGCAAAACAGTACATCTGTATTTACATAATAAAGTTTTATTATGAAATTACACGAATTAGTATATTATATTATATTATAAATATTTATTTAAAAAGAACTTTGTTCGGCAAATAATATAAAAAAGCATTCACTAATAATATATTATTAAGAATATACATTAAAAAATAAGTTACTTAATGATTTACAGTGGCAGATCTTTTACATTGTTTGAGGTATAGAAAAAACAGTTTATTATAATGTGTTTTTCAATATTTTCTACTTTAAAAGACTGCTTTCGGTCGGAAAGAATATGTTTCTATGTAGAAAAGCTTCTTTCTACATCCACTGACGTAATAGGGGCATTTTGCCCACAACCCGGCTCGTTGTGCATATCATTTCTCAGGTTTCAAATATCCGGCGTAAGCCTTACTAGGGGTTAAGCACCTCTAAATGCCGTCCTACCCTAATACTAGTTTCTAAATATTTTAAAAATCGATTTTAGTTAGGTAAATATTTTTTACTGCTGTGTTTGTGAGTGGTAAATTATGCAAAATTGCATAATAATTTGATTAAAAATGCTGAAAATGCAGAATTCTTAAAAATATGCATAAAATTCCAAAAAATGCAGTATATGCATTTTATAATTAGCGTCAATCAACTTTAATTAACGTAACTCGCGCAGAACTAAGAGGTTTTGATGGCATATCACTATTAAAGGATATGCATTTTGCATAAAATCCGAGCCTTAATTATAACACATAATATTCACAGCTGAAATACTTCCACTGATAGATAAGTTGGCTCTTGTTGCGAAATGGCGAAACATATACAATTGCTAATTATTCCGCGGACTAAACCGATGCGAATACATTGCAGTAGGGATTAAATTTTACGATATACCAGCAACCAAGTGAAGGAAGTAAAGCACGTATAGGAAAGCAAAGTTGTCAGAATCATTATATTGCTTTGATGACACAACCGAAATGTGTTGTCTAACTGCTTGACAAAACCTAACGGCTTGGCAAACCTCTGTCAGAGTATCTGGTGAAGTTAGGGAATGTGCGGAAATGTGTCTGGTGCGAAAAAGCTATGGTCAAGATAGAACCGTCTAGTCAAACTGGTGAATGTGCTTCGAAGAAACTGCCGGGGTCTAATTTGTTAAATCCTTCATTGTTTCTTTACGCCAACTCGCTATGTTAGCGGACAAATTCATTGCAAGCAGTAACACAACATCAAATAAAACTGTAATTACCAGTACAGTGGAGAAATTTAAAAAATACTGGTGTTCCTTTCCAAAAAGAAAAAATAACAAGCCAATAATTGCATGTCAAAAACAGAAACTTCACTTTTAGTCCAATTTCGCCACAAAGCGCTACAAACTTATACTTCTACAACCAATATCAACCTTAAGTTACGAAATTAGTTCTAAAATAACTGATAACACCTTTTCATGCAAATATATTACATAATCACAATTTATAGGCTTGAGATTTACATGTACATATAGAAAATTAGTGGGATATTAATTCCTCCTGCCCTAACAACTGCCCACTTCAGTAACTAGGTGTGACAGTGCTGTAATTCTCCATGTAGCGCTTATTATTCATGCAATTGCAAACCTAGTACAAACATCCGTATTGTAAAACTTATTTAGAATTGGTAAATATTACTGATTTCTGATTCTACAATCTAATTTTAGAGTTGAAAACTTATTATTAGATTCAAAGAGTTAAAAACCATTCCCTACCTTAAAATTATAGATCCATTTTCAATTCATTGAATCGAGAGTTGATTTCCAATTCTAGAACTTTAGATTTTAAAATCGAATATTTCTTCTCGGCTCTAGAATTAAGAAGCAAATCTGAATTCCCGACTCTAAAAATTGAATTACGGAACTTCTAAAATTGTTTGAAAATCTTAAACGGACATCAGCGGATTAGCTTTCTTTTAAGCCAAGAATCGATACTTACATGTTTCAAATTCTTGAAAACCTAGATAAGTAAATAGTTATCAAGGAGTTTTTTATGAAGTAAAAGCCAATTTCGCTGGCAAATAATTTATAACACTAAAGGCTCAATAATGGTAAGATGGAGGAAGAATTGCGTTTCTCCATTTTTAAACACAAAAACGTTCTGGATTCTTGAACTGGATTTCGCTTTCAGATTCTTGAATCGAGTCCCTATTATAGAATTGGGTTTCGATTGTCGATTCTGGAATTGTAAAACCATTCCAGATTCTTGATTCTGGAATCGTAAAACGATTCTTGGTCCTAAGAATTGAGTTTTGACTGCAAATTCCATACTCGAGTGATAATCGCAAACCAACTCTAATGAAATGAATTCTTTTCAGAGCAAGGAATCGACACGTAAAACTAAAACTAGAAACGCTATCCATTTATATGGTTATCAAAGAATTTTAAAGTAGTGTTGGTTAATATGTTTTCATGCACTCCTATATAATATTACGAGTGTTAAATTACTTTCAAAATAATTCAATAGATAATTAGATCTATTAGTTTCTAATATCAATAAAGGCTTACTAATGGTAAGATGGAGGTAGAATTACGTTACTCGATTCTAAAGCACCAAAACGTTAAATTGGATTTCGATTTCAGATTCTTTAATCGATTCGCGAATCTACAATCTCTTATACAGCGAGGTTTTCATTCGCCATTCTGGAATCGTCAAACAATTCTCGGTCCTAACAGTTGGAATTTGTTTCAATTTCTAAAATCTAGTGAAAATCGTAAACGGACTCTAATGGAATAGATTTTTTTCAGAGCCCGAATCGATATTTAAAACTAAAACTGAAAACGCTACTTATCTAGATAGTTATCAAACAATTTGGAAATAGAGATAGAGTTAATTTGTTTACATGTACATAATATT
>JABXWE010000161.1:0-27799 GCA_014611495.1 Limonius californicus
AACAACAACTCTTTCTTGCTCATTCATCGTTTTTCCAGCAATTTCTAACAACTTTAAAACGGATTCTAACACTCCTTGCCGCATATCAATTTTGGAAGCCCATTTTTGTAACCGTCGATATTCCTGGCAAAGGATAATTTAAACATAAATAACATCTCTTGCTAAAATATGTAATTGTGAATGCTAAAGCAATTTCTTTTTCTGTCCAATGCACTCTTCAACTCTTCTTTAATACAGATTTTAATTGCTTTTCTGTGAAGATCTTTCCAAAAATAGCGTTTAATCGGCTACTTTATTTTCTGCGGTTATTTTCGGGGTTGGTTGTTTTCTATATCTCTGCAGCATTTTTCTAAACGAGACACATTTATTTTTCCATATTTTTAAATCTCTTTCTGTGTCGCATAATTGTTTTAAAGAGTCATTTTCTATCGTTAACGATTTGACTAACAGATTCAGTTTCGTTATTTCACTTGTGGTGTTTATTTCTGTCGGCTTTTCAATGTCTCCTTCATTGTTTATTATTGAAGCTATGTACGAGGAAGAATCTTCCTTCATCAATCTGTTATTACGTCTGTGGGCTCTATCGTCGATTTTTTGAGAAGTAATTAGTGTGGCAGGCAAATTTAATGAATAATGATGAATGAATGAATAATTTAATGACCCGTTCTTCAAAATCTTTTTTTGTGGTAAGTTTAATCATTCAGATTTCAAATCTCTTTCATAGTCCTCTTATCTAAAATGCAACGAACAAATCCTAGAGCATGATGTATTAACATTATCTCCTCTTCGACATTTTGCTACCCATTCTTTGTAAATATTTTCATCTTTAGGGAATGTAAAGTATGTAACATTCAGATTACTTGCTTTTGCCTTTTCATGGTGCATTTTGCAGGTAGCTACAGCACAACTCATTGGCATCTGCAATAGGTGTTAAACGAACATAATAAATAAAATGAAAATTGGTAGACTGTTGCATAGGTCCCTCATTAGATTAATTTAACTAAATATTAACCAAATAAACTCTATTTCTTCTGCAGCTTCCTCGAAAAAATTAACTTCACCAAAAGTGGGCTAAGTATAATTTTGAATTAAAGTATTTGAAACGTTTTTTTAAACAAAAAATATTTGCGTTTGTCCGTACTTTCGACCTATCCTGTGTATACCTGGATAATTTTGTACATGTATAAGGGCAAATTAAAGCAGTTATGTAAAACTACCAAATAAAATTTTTTCATAAAGTCGAAATTACAGAGGTTTTGCTTTAGAATGTCCCATTCATGGGAACACTAATGAGAATTACATTACAATTAAAACAATAACTCACCTTGATGAACTTTTATAAAACACTTCAGGTTTAACTCCTATGTTTTAATAAATTTCTTTAAATATAATTAATTATATTAAACTTGCACAACACAGCTCGTCACAGATCAAAACACCTTAAGCACAGAAACACCGGGAAGTATTACACGAATGACGTCACTAAGTCAGGACTAGGGCTTCAGAGAGGGGAAAGAATTTGTCACCATTGGAAGATACGGTAGTAGGCAACCTTACGTAGTGTATACTCAACGAACCTTGGACATTGACTAGTTATCGAAATATTAATACACTTTGCTTAATTAATAATTAATTTGTAATTAATACACTTAAAACAACTATAAGGACGTAAAGGGAAAGCTAGTATTAAACTAAAAGAGTAAAAACAAACAAAAAACTTAGATCATGTGCTCGAAAACATTTCTGTCTTGTTCTATGCATTTTTGAGCACGTTTGTACACCATTCTAACAGCTTTTAAGATGGTTCGTCCGTGGATGTTGTTTATGATATTGCTGATGCTTTCTTGAAGATCATTCGTATTTTCATAGCGATTTTTATAAATTTCATTTTTTAAAAATCCCCAGAAATAAAAATCCAGAGGTGTAAGGTCTGGCGAACGTGGTGGCCATAATGTTGGAGATGATAGATGATAATAAAATGCGATTCTTTTATTTTCCAATAATCGGACATTCATTGGCTACATGATATTCATTTCAACTTGAACTGGTACCTACATTTAAATGCTTGTAGTTCGTTTATTTGTAAGTTTGGGGTATTTATGTATTAATAAATTTTGTTTAAAATTAAATTATCGTTTAAAATGTGCAAAAATATATTCCATTTAAAAAAATGTTGTTTTTTTTTAATATCTCGAAAACGCGAAGTTCAATTGTTTTTAAAATTCTACCATCGTAATCAGAAGAAAAAACGCTACTACTTTGGTAATTTAACCAACATCGTATCTTTAGTAGTAACAAAGTTGGCAATAGTGCCGACTTCAATTTGAACACCCTGTATAGAATATGTTCATTGTTTCTTGCCTTACTTCGTTGAAATTCATATTTATCTTTTAGTAATAATAATATTCTCAGTTTTAACACGATTTTTTAATTTTTTATGCTTTATGCGTATCTCGACATTTTTAGAATTAATAAATTCTGTTGAAATTGAGACTATTATTATTATTACTAAAGGCTCTTCATTAACATACCTTTCACTGTTGTGCCGTTATTGAATCATTCGGTGTATTAGCAATTTAATTGATCTATAATATTTTACAGTGAAAATTTCTTAAAATGTGCCTTCCACTTACTAACTGTAACAATCTCTTATGTAAAAACCAAATCTAATATAGTTAATACACTATTTAAGAAATAATACTGTTATTATTTGCTAGGAAACAGAAAATAATGGAACAGAATTTTCCAATACTGCAGCTTTGCTGGGAGAATTATTTTTAGCCTTGAAGATGAAGAAGTTGTATGAAGTATTCTACCTACTAAAACACGGTGTATATTACTTCTTTGGCAATCAATCTAATAATTTCTTTTATTACTTTAATTCGAATGCATAACAATATAGCCTTGCTAAATACCTGTTTTCATTTTTACTTTCCCATACCTTATAGGTATAGGGTAAGTATTGAATTCATAAAAATTTTCGAAATCGAGATTTTAAGGAAATATCCGTTTTGGGTCTCTAGGAACCCAAAAAAATGGTTTTTAAAAAATGTCTGTCTGTGGGTGGGTATGCACGTACGTACGTATGTATGTGACGCTCCTACAGCCGAAAGTATTGCTCCGATTTTGATGCGCTTTGGAATGCGGGGGTGTATCGAAAATTCATCGAAAAAATAAGCTTTTCAAAAAATCCGAAACCGGAAGCGGAAGTTACGCATGTTTTTTTGGTATCACTTTTTTCGTGATTACAATTTTGAAACTTTTATCGCGGATAACGATAGAGGGTCATAAGACAAATCTGTTAGTTTTTTGCCGAACTCGCTAGCTTTAAAATAAGGGCGCTATGATTTTTTGAAAATTTTGAGTTTAACGCCCAATTACTCGAAAACGGATGAATCGATTCAAATGATTTTTATTTTCTGAATAGTATATGAAGGGTAAAATGAGGTGATATAAAAAGTTTTTTGAAAAATTATAAGGGGCCTAAATTACGAATTTTCAAAATTTTGGAAATTTTCAAAAAATTATTTCTCAAAAACTGCTCCAAGGAATTTTTTTAAATTTCATATGTCGATAGACCTCGCAAGGGGCTATCGATATGTT
Source organism: Limonius californicus (assembly GCA_014611495.1). NCBI lineage: Eukaryota > Metazoa > Arthropoda > Insecta > Coleoptera > Elateridae > Limonius > Limonius californicus. The sequence goes on from JABXWE010000161.1 coordinate 3,604, forward strand.
TTTTGAAGAACTCCGTAATTTTCCTGTGGCGCCCTCTACGAAGCTTGGAAGTTTGAAACTTCAAACTCCTTTAATTAATAAACGAAAAAAGATAGGAAGCTGGGGTTTTCACTGAATCGCTCAGTGCGTAATGGAGCATATGAATATGCAAAGAAATATTACACTCGTGGATATATGTAAGCGCACCGGCCCCCTCCCCCCTCTTTTTTAGAAAAATTTTTTTTTATTCTAACGGTTGTTATTTGTTTGCGTCAAAGAATCTTTTTCCGCGAAAATAAACAAATCGATTTTTTATGCCCTACAAAATATAATTTCCAGGGACTTAGAAAATTTTACCTCGGTAGCAAGAGCGATCGGTACTAGTTAGACCGCGCGACGTATATAGTAGAGAATGAAGTATGCCTGGTTGCATATTAAAAGGAAATTAAGGGGCACCGCAGATATTTGGCGGGACTTCTTACAAGCCTTGTAAGTCTATTCGTTACGAGGCAGGGTTTTAGGATAGCGCTTGAACAACCGTTTTGAGGAAAATAACTCTACTGTTGAATAAAAATGATATGAACAGTTTCCAGTATGGGAAAGTCCAGGGAGGCAGTCGCGTCCACTTATTATTAAGTAAAAAGAGATTTGGTTGCAACTTGTCTTTTATTTTACGACGAATTACTTGGAATTAAGTCTGCATAAAGGACAGATAGGAGATATAAAAGTAGGTGATTATCTATCTTGGGGTCCGACTTCCCATTTACCACCTCGGACGATGTTAGTAAATTATAAGTCGGTGGCGCCTATAAATTAATTGTTGCAACCTACTCCTTCTTCGATTGGGTTTCTGGGATGCTAACATTTGTCAAATTGTTAATTTTCTACCTAAGCAGTGGCGGAGTTACGAGGTTGTTTTTGCAATTCAACTAATTTTTTTTTGTAAGTAGTAAATAATAAAGGCGTGACAACGATTTGGAACATGAAATGTTACCTCTTTAACGGGGAAGGAAGTAGAGATAGTAGAAGAAATATAAAATACAGATACTAGGGATAGCAGAAATTAAAAAGAGAGGAAGCGGTATAAAAACGCTGGACAAGGGGTATACCCTTAGATTCGCCGGAAACAGTAACAGAAGGAGTAGGTATTATCCTCGGCAACGAAATGGAAACAAAAGTAACAAAATGGGAAGCCATCAACTCAAGAATGATCACAGTCAACTTAGAACTACCAGAAAAAGTAGAGGTAATACAAATCTATGCCCTAACAGAAAATGCCAATGTAAGAGATAAAGAACAATTCCTCGAAGATCTACACCGAACATTAGACGAAATGCAACCTAGGAATCATCACATCGTAATAATGGGAAGCTGGAACGCGCATATAGGTAACAACAAGGAAATAGGGTATAGAACAATGGGAGAATATGGACTAGAAGGGGAAATATAAATAATAACAGAGAGAGAGAGAGAGAATGATAGATTTCTGTATCACCAATGAGCTCCTAATAGGAAACACAAGAGGATACATAAGATAACATACGAGGCAGAAGCCCTAGGACACAAAAGCATGATTGATTATATAACCATTACCAGAAGTATGAGATATGCACTAGAAGATGTAAAAGTGATCAGAGGAGCGGAATTAAGTATTAACCACATGCTTCTGATTGCAGACACAAAATTTACGAGACCCAAAAGGGAACATGGAAAGAAATATACAAGTATTAAAACAGAGGCATTAGAAATTCCACAGATAAGAGAAGAATACGAACGGAAGCTTAATAATACACTTAACACAAGAGAAATCGAACAACAATTGGGAACGCCCTGGAACCTAAATGAAAGATGGAATACATTTAAAGAAACCATAATTCGAACCTCAAAAGAGATATATGGAAAAAAGTAACAAACTACAGTGCGCATAAGAAAAGAACAAGATAGTGGAACGAGGAAATGAGGAGTAAGATTAAGTTGAAGAAAGAAGCGTGGAACAGATTTAAAAGGACCAGTACGGAAGCAGAAAGAGCAAACTACATACAGAAACGTAATGAAGCTAAGGAGACAGTAAAACAAACACAACAGGCATCCTGGGAGGAGTTTGGAAGAAGGATAGAAGAAAACTACATAGAGAACCAAAAGCAATTCTGGAATGTCATCAAAAGACTAAAAGGGAACCGAGCAAAACCGATAAGAAACATCATGAACCAAAGAGGCAAATTAAAAACAACGGCAAATGGAGTCCTAAAAGCCTGGCGATACCACTACCGAAACAAATTTAAGACCGATAGAGCAAATGAAGAACAAGAGGAAGAAACCCCAGTAGAAGAAGAAACAGAAAACGGAAATGATGACGAAGAAAACAGCATAACAGAGGAAGAGATTCAGATAGCCTTAAGAAATACACGAAATGGAAAAGACTCAGGGGAAGACAATATCGCCCCAGAACTACTCAAGAAAGGAGGAGAAAGAATAGCCAAATAGCTGAAAGATATCTTACAACAAGCATGGGAAACAGAACAGATACCGACTGATTGGAAAGAAATATAATAGTGCCCATATATAAGAAGGGAGAAACAACAAACTGCGAGAATTACAGGGTATATGCCTATATCCAGTAGCGCTAAAAATCTACTCGAAAATAATAGAAAAAAGGTTAAGAAATGTAATTGAAGATAAGCTAGAAGAGGAACAAGCGGCTTTCCGCCCAGGTAAACAAACACAAGATCATACATACACGATTAGACAGATAACAGAGAAGATGCTGGACAAAAACAGAGAGATAATGATATACCTAGCATTCCTAGACCCTAAGGCCGCGTTCGATCAAGTACCAAGAAAGCACATATGGAGGGCACTGGAAGAACTACAAACAAACCCAAAGCTTATAAGAGTGATCAAAAGTATAAACAAAAAAGTGGTGGGAGTAGTAAGGATAAACGGACAAAAATCACAAGAATTTAACATAGATAGAGGGGTTAAACAAGGTGACAGTTTAAGCCCACTGCTGTTTGTGGTTTACACGAACAGCATGATTAAAAAATGTAAAGAAGAAATCAGAAGGAGAACAAGACTAGGGTACCACAATCTTAATCCCATAATGACTCAAGACCTAATATACGCAGATGATATACTAATAATGGCAGGATATCCAAGACAACTGCAAGAAAATATTAACATATGGAAGAACAACCTAGAAGACAAAGGTATGAAGATAAACGTAGGGAAAAGCAAAATAGTGCACATCACGAGAGAAGAAAGAGAGGCAAGAGTACCCATTACATTAGAAGAAAAACAACTGGAGTATGTGGAAAAGTACGAATGCTTAGGGGTGATAATAAACAAGGATGGAAGAATAGAGGAAGAAATTAAGAACAGAATAAGCAAAGCAAATAAGATGTATTACCAAATAAATAAAACAGTGATCGGCAAAGAAGAACTAAGCACAACAGCAAAATGCACCTGTATAAAACAATATTCCTCCCCACACTACTCTATTGATCAGAATCCTGGGCACTGCTGGATAAACACCGATCCAAAATAACAGCAACGGAAATGAAATACCTGCGAAGAGTGCTGGGCAAGACAAGAAGGGATAGAATAAGAAATAGAAACATAAGAGAGGATTTAGACCAACAACCAGCAAACAGTGAAATAGAAATGAAACAATTGAAGTGGTACGGATATCTCATGCGCATGGATAACACAAGATACCCCAAGAAAATCTATCAAATGAAAGCAGAAGGAAAAATAACTAGAGGTAGACCCGAGTCCAATGGGAAGACAACATCAAGGAGGCGGCAAGACAGAAACAAAACCATCGAGGAAGTCAAGAGAATGGCGAGAGACCGCAACATCTACCATATAGGAGATGGATAGAGGACCCAACGCCTTAGGGCATAAAGCAGAACAAGAAGAAGTATGTAAAGAAGAGACAATGTAAAAATATACAAGAAAGGGTGCTTGAATCAGCACAGAAGGTTGAGGCCTTTGCTTCAATATAGAAAATCCTTTAACAGGAGAGATTTACGGAAATATTTTCAATACTAGTATGTTACCAAATGTTACTCAAAGGGTTCCAGAAATCAATTTCATTTTTTAATAGCAGAATTGTCCTGTTCACACATCCAGAATGGTTAAAGACTGTATTCACGAGAACGGGGTAAATTTATTGGAATGGTCTTCAAAAACTTCAGATTTGAATCCAATTGAAAACATATTCGCCTTTCTTTTAAAAAGAATTCTCGACAGATTGACCCTAGAAATAAAGGAGAATTATGGGAAGTGATGCAGGAAGCCTGAAATCATTTTGAAAATTATGTAATGCATTTGGTTGTATCAATGAATAAAAGATTAGAAATAGTGTTAGAATAAAATGCAGCTGCTACAGAATATTAATAATTTATTTTAATTTATATCTTATGTTGAGTTTATAGTTCTGCTAAATATATTTTACATTTAATTTTAAACGTGTCCACTATTTTGATAAAACTTTTTAATTAATTAAAATGAAACTAATTTGAAAATGTTGGACTGTATAATGAGACGTCCCTGACATTTTTTTTTAATCAGTATGCCAAGAAAGACGTAATTACAATGTTTAAAATCAATAAAAAACGAGCACTAAATTAATGTTGGTATTTCTATTTATTGTCCGCAATTGTACATATACACATGGTGTTTAAAAAATCGTTGGATAATTTATCCACGTGTGGTACTTCCAACAATAAAGTCTTAATCAACATATCTCCGCAAACTAACTGTTTCAGAGATAGAGGCGATTTTGCTTTACAATCAATAAATTGCGTTATTGTGAAAAAATTAACAGTAAAAGCACTAATAGGTAAACAAGTATAACATTTTCCCAAATACAAAGATCGAAAAATGTGGAGGCGCCCCATTATGCAAAATTGTGTAAATCACAGATGAACCGTATCATTCAGTGGCCCGTCCTCTAATAGCGAGGCTAAAGTGTAGTTACAGAAGGATTTTCGTCTGCACAAACATGATTGTGATTTATTGTACAGATTAACGATACCGATATTCGGAGAAGTAGCTTTACCGGCAAATAAAATATTGGCAGCAAAGCTAGGATTTTCTGTAATTTTTCTTAGTATGAATCTAAAAAACACCAATCTTGGAGTATAATCAGAAGCGGTAAGGGCTGTACCCGCTGGATATGATACGGATACAATTGTGTACAGGAAAAAATAATAATATCTTAAAGTTTTTTTCATGGCAAATGAGCAGCCTACTATCGTAGTTTATCAATTAAAATACAAAATCGCCTCTATCTCGGAAACAATTGGTTTAGACTTTTTTCTTTGATTGGTTTGATGAGTTGTAACGAAATTTCCGGGATGCAACCGTTTCAGCATTTGATAATTAAATGTTATGTCGCTTTAGTTCCTGAAAGAGACGTGTGCAGTAGTGCAAGTGGAGTTCTAAATTGTTTTCTCCCATGCACTCATCATCGCGTTTGATCACACTCCGGAGGAGACGCGTAGAGAAAGGGAACCCAGTATAAATTTAACATCCCAGCATACATTTGGTACCTTGGAGTCAAGCTCCATCCGAGAAGGAAGACCGAACAGAACTATGAGTCAAATACTTCAGCGAGGAAGTCAGCCCAGAATTGAATTACCAGTCCGCCCGAGAAGGAAGCAAACCAAAGTTGAGCCACCAAAATATTCTCAGTCCATGAGAATATTCCAGGCCGTTGGGGAATTCCATAAAATCCGCGTACCAGTACGGTGTCACATTTATTCATTTTGTGGAACATTTCGCTGTTGGGGTTATCTTGATTGATATTCAGCAGGTTATGCCAGTTAGTATCAATCAGGTTATCATATCAGTGAAATAAGAGATTAGAGGTCTTATAAGCCGGACAGGTCAGGTTAATTTGACCTTTGATTTTTATATTTTTTCCGTAATTGCGAATTTCCGAACTAATTTAACAATAGGTTATAGTCGGTCAGGCCAGATTGTACGTATTTTTAAAATTAGGCATTAACAATTTCAAGTACCTACTCACCGTACAGTCATATTTCATTTAAAAATATTCTACGAAAATTTAAATTCTTTTATCGTCGAAATTACGAAGCCAAGAACGTTTTCCCAGCACATCTGGTTCTAGCGACCCGTGAGTTATCTGCATCCGTTCATTGAACAAGCAAAGCCACGGAAACCGTAAACAACTGCTCAGGCGGATTAAATTAACCAGTACGCGTACCAGGTGGCTATTTAATCTTATAACTGCGTGAACACTGAAAACGATTCCGATTAGTAGTTTCGGGATTCATTGTGTTAAACGCATTTAAAACTAACTGCCAGGTGGCAACCATTTTTCGTTTGTTTATCTAAATACAGAGTACACCTGCTGCACGCGGCCTACAGCTGGACCGTAACGTTCGCCGTCCATGCAAACGAACTTCCGATTCCGCCCAGGGGCGTACCGACCGGGATTTTGCAGACATTAGAACTTTTATTTATAATCTCAGTAACAGTTAAATATAATAAATCCTGTTATAACCATTACAGTCTGGCCGCACGTTATTACGAACTTCTGGCTCTGAGCTGAAACCAGGCAACCGTGCCCACGTGGACGGACCGTTACAATGTAGCGGGTAGAAGACGAAGGGCAACAACAGTTTTGGGACAGTTGTAATACACTGGTAAGGGGAAGTTTGGGCCATACTTTAATAGTAATGACTGTAGAAAAATTAAATGTTAAAAAGGCCTATTTCAAGTAATTATATTTGAAGTAAAAAAATAATAAATTTTAAAAGAAATTACTGTTAACCAAACTTACTTAGTATTTTCAACTTCTTTCAGCAAACACTCGGTTTTGTACAATGATGCTGTATATTTCTGAACAGCTAAACCAATGTAATATGAAAAATCAGTTTGTTCGGGGGCCGAATGTATCGGCATATGTAAAGGACTGCATTCGCCTTTTCCAGTATAAAATTTTGTACTTTCGTTTGAAAAACTTTTAGTTCTTGGAATATACTCGTGACTTCTTGCATTGTTCTCCTGACTTCTTGCAATGTTTTCAAGGACGTGGCATTCTAATTCTTGGTTTCCTTGCTTAGTTTGAACCTGCTCCACAATTAATTGAAGTGTTGACTTCTTGTTCTGAATAGCATTTGTTTCAGAAGTACTCTTTTGGATACCAGTGTCACATGTACATTGAGCACACAGCGTTACAACCGGATAACCCGGGTTGGCTTCAGTTTCTAAATGGATGGGTTTATCACACCAAAACAGCGGATCCCTTTCGATTATTGCTCCGTTTCCACACAACATAACACCAGCACCGTGTTTTTTGCCCTGCTCCCAAATTCCTGCTAATTTAGCTCCACCTTCGGTGCCAAAATTCATAATACCTGGAGGAAGCACAATGCCAATTTGGGTTTTAAAAGTTAATTAACCCAAAACAAATTAACTTTTAACAAATTTACAGATGACATATAACTTTAGATAAATGAACTCAAATATCAACACTTATTTTATTTCCATAACACTTAATTATGAACACTAAATAGTAATTTATCGGAGCTGCATGAGAGCGAGTGTTCAACTTGGTGGTAATAAAGCAACTTACAGGTATTTTTACAGACAAAACCCAACTTGTTTAGCCCGTTGCAAAGGAAACGGTGTAGGTATACAAAAGCATGAACGCGGCTCACACAAAATCAGCCAATCAGGGGTAAGCAGAAATTGACCAAAATTTAACAAATATTTATAAATTACAATAACTTTCTTATTAATAAATTTCCATTAAAATGAAAAACTCCACTGTGTTACACTTTCAAAAATGAACATTTTGATAGCTCACTTGGTATTCTTTCGATAATGCATTTAGAAACTTACAAATATTTTTACTTAATTTTTCAAATAAATTCATTAAAATTAAATTAAATGTTGATAATATTCATCTTATAGCTTCTTTACATACACTACCACATTACTATAAACTTATTTTTCTTAAAGTTAAAGTTCAACAAAATTACTAATTAGTATGTAGCTGTCAAAATGATTACAATTTTACTCATATTTTATTAGTAGCAGCTCAAGAAAGACTGGAAATTTCCCTCTACACCTTTATGAACATGTCTATGATCAAATTAAAACAACCTGAGGACCTAGAATCCAGGTCTACACAGCTTTTCGATGTCGGACCAACATCGGAAACTACCAAATCCTTACGTATTTGATCCAAATGTGGTTAAACAATCTATTTTTGCACAGAGTAGCGTAATATAGTTTTATTAAATTTAGAAATAAGTTAAGTTATCGTCATTAGAGGCCTATTGTAATACAGCTATATGTAGATGTACCCTAATTTTATGACGATTTTATAAAAGTGGAACAATAGTTTTGTCTAAGGAGAGACACCGGCAATAAGAATATATGATGGTAATTTTAGTTTTCTAGAAATTGCAAGTTTTACGGCCCACATTGTAGATACTTACCCACACCATCTCGCATTCCGTTAATCCAATTGCCTTGATAAGTATTTTCTACAGGAAACGTAAAGGTTTCGTTTAAGAAAGCATTCCATGTATATTCTCCATATCCATGCATCTTACCATTAAACCATTCACCTTTATAAAACTGGAAAATAATTTTTTCAGCAATAATAACAATTTTACTTACATAAAATTTCCCGTAATTTCTTCTTTTATTTTTTACCTTCCGATAGAGCTTCAACGATACGAAATATCTATCAATATCTTGATCTGGCTAGTCTAGTATTGAAGAACTTTAGATTTTTTATATTAAACGGTTTAGAATGGCATGAAAAACATTGCAACTAAAATTTCCTATTCTTCAAGCAACCCTTACATATTTACAATCTTATTTTGAGATCATATCATATATATATATATATATATATACAGGGTGTTTAAAAAATACGTTCGCATATTTTACCCACTTATAGACTCATCAATACAAACAAAAAAGTCGTAATAAACATGGGTTTGAAAGTCAGTTGTTTTCAAAGTACAGCCAAATTGTTTACGCAGAGTAGGAGTGCAGAATCGTATGTATACCAACATAGAAATGGCAGATATGCATTTCATATATGGTAAGGCCAACGGTAATTCTTATGAGGCACGTCGCTTGTATGTCGAAGCATTTCCGAAACGGGCAATTCCACTTGACTAATTTTTTACATATCTGTTCTAATACCGTTGCTCCACCGTTGTAAATCAACTCTGCATTGATTTCACCTAGCCCGGGCGATCTTTCGTTTTTCATCTCCCTAGCACATTGACCTATTTCCTCTATGGTTATCAAACCCGGTACATTATCAACTGTTAATAAACAAGAAATCATAATATTCTTTCCACTTGTCTATGGCAATTAATGAGAACGACTTTTCTTCACTGTTAGTTTTAAGATTTCTTATTGCCCGCCATACTTCTGTGGATTGTACCTCATCCACAAATGTATTAATATGGTTGAATTTTTGTCCCCAAAATTTATTCTTTCCTTCTTTTATTTTACATCTTAATTTCCTGTTTTTAGTTTTGTAGGCTTGTCTATTTTACTCCGTTTTATATGCTAGAAAATTTTTGTATAAACAATTTTTTTCTTTAATTGATGTGTCTACTTGTTCACTGAACCACAATGGCAACTTATTTTCTGTCTTATATTTGTATTCGCCTAATATTTTCATTGCTATTTTGTGTATGGAGCCTTTAATGTTTATATTCTTCTTCAATGTCTTCTGCGGATGGGACACTATTCAGTTAATTTCAAACTCTTCTCTCTTACAAATCCCTTATGCATGTTTTTTGAAATATATATTATTTATACAGGTTTAAGACTATTTCAGTTAACATGGTTGCAGTGTTGGGTAGTAACTAAGTAAAAGTAACTCGTTACTAGTAACTAGTTACTTTTCAGCAACTTAATAGTAACTTAATTACTTTTGTGTTTTCAGTAATTGTAACTATAACACGTTACAATTATTTAGTAACTTTAGTAACTGAATATGAGAAGTTACATTTTCATGCTACAAATGTAAAATATTTTAAAATGTTCTGTTTTTAATGCGTAGTATTTAAGAAATTATACCTGAAGCTGAAGAATTTGTTAAAATTTCGAAGGCTTTAGTATGCAAATGCTAATACCGAACACAGGAATACCTTCTTGTACTTAGTCGATAATAAATAATATTTGATGGATCCTATTTGGGTGGTGACAGCTTTTTCCAGTAATCTTTAATCCTTTAACAAGTAGAAGCTCTCTGAGCAGGTATGCGGATTACTGGGAAGTACATTCCTAACGCCTGTGCGCAGGTTGGGGGTGTCTAATTCAGACGAAAATATATTCACCGTCTCTATATTTCAATAATAACAAAAAATAAAATAGAATCCTCGGAAAATCCCAAAAACATCGTTGAACCAGCGCCTCTAAGCTCTAAGCCTTCCCCCACGTATAGAATATTTGCTAATAAACAATTGCTTATAAATGTGCGTTTCTGTTGATATTAAGTTGGTAGTAATTGCATGTACATTAGTAGCGTCTCATAAAAATAGGTAACTAAAAAAATAGCGAGTTACTTTATGGTAACTTAGTAACTTATTCAAGTTACTATTATAATTTTGTAACTTAGTAACTTACTTAGTTACTTTTTTGCCGAGTAACTGATTAACTTACTTAGTTACTTTCTTAGAGTAACTTACCCAACACTGCATGGTTGTACCTTGCTGATTATTCAGTGTTTTCGTATTAATCGAAAAAGTGTATACTATCTTCGCCACTACAAGGTAATGGTCAGTTCCACAATTAGCGCCTCGTTTCACTCTAGAATATTGAACTTTAAATCTCGCTTTTTGTTCCACGATAATGTAATCAATAATGGATGTTTGTTGCATTGACGACATTTCCCACGTGTAACGTATATATCTTTATGTGCACAGAAAGTGTTTGTGAGTTTTAATTCGTATTGAGAACACCATATATTATTATTATACATCAAAGTCGGCACTTGTATTATGTTAAAAAGTGTGTTTTTACTTATGCTTTACAACTAAGACCAATAGTATGTTATTGGTATTGATTTCCAGGAACGTGGTACAACAATTAATATAGATATGTATGGCGAGACCTTAAGAAAGTTGAGTAGGACTATCCAGAACAAAAAGTAAGAATTACTGAACTCTGGAGTTGTTCTTTCCATGATAACGCCCTATAGCACGCTGCAGCTCACACTTTACAACTAATTGAGCAATTCAATTGGGAAATTTTTAACGATCCCCTATTAAACCCCTACTTATATCACCTCTTCCTCCATCTTAAGAATTGATGTGTTTAAAGTCGAATGGTACGTAAGTAGAAAAAGAGTTTCGTATTGTATCTAATATTTAAACATAATAAATTTTTTTCAGCTATACATTTTTGTTTTACAGCTGATCGGCCTTTAATTTTCGTTTTTTCCGAATTGGGTAAATATGAATTTCATTATGTATATGTGTTATTATATGTTAACAATTTTTTTTTAACGGGAGCCATGTCCTAGTTCACAATATCTTCACTTTGACACCACATATGCATTATTTTTGTGCTACTTACATCATTATTTGGCCAAACAATTGCGCCCTGGCCATGTCGTTCGCCTTGGTGCCATCCACCTTGGTATTTTACACCTGTCTTATATTGTCGCAAACCTAAACCTTGCCTTTTATCTTCGTACCATTCTCCCTGGTACCAGTTTCCAGAGTCGTATAAAAGCCAACCTTCACCTAAATAATTAAAGTTATATTCATTTATAGTTAAAGAATATATTTTTTTATATTAACGTTCCTAAGCCTAAATGTAGATACATAATCTAGAAAAGGAAATACGTACACTGTACAGGAGATTTTTCTATCGGCGTTACCTTGTGGTATTTGTACATATGATAATAGGTACAAATACATATACAAGATTCTTGAGCTAAATAATTAGTCGGAGTAAAATGTGAATAACAAAATTAACATGATTCGTATGGCATCACGCATTAGCTGGTGTTTAAAAATTCAACTGTTTGGAGTTGGCCATGACTTGATAAACGTATGTTCTCTCTTAATTGGCACGATTCTTTTAAAACATTGCCATTTTTACGAAAATTTGTGAGTCACACATTCAAAGTTTCTTCAAGCTGCTAGCATGCAAAAGCAACATTTAGAAATTCTTCGAGGTTCTCAAGAGAACTTGTCCAAATTCCAACAACTTTTATTTCTTTCGGAAGTTACTTTCAATTTTAAACATGTTTTGTTCAAGTGTCAAAATCATTTTGTACCCTAATATAATCATCTGACACAATCTAATTCTTATCTAAATTTAATTTTTAACGAATGTTTTAGGAAAAAATGCACAAACTATAAACAAATAACGATTTAAAAGTCACAGCAAACGTAAAATAATAAATGTAATAAATGACATGACAGATGATATAAAAGTTCAGAAAAAACTGCTGCGGTATGTCTCGAAATAAGTTCAGTAAACCACAACCAACTCCAAACGGATTTATTTTTGAACAACCGTTATTTTACTACAGTAAAAATACACCACACCCAGCAGGTAAAGCATGGTTACGCACCAACACGGTAACCCGCAGAGTCGGGCCCTGTTATAAGCTTAGCCTTGCCTCACACCAAAAGCGATGGGCTTCTAAGGCTCGTGAAAGCTGCATAATAATAATAAAAAAAAGTTATGTTGCCACATTTTTATTAAATTCAAGGCATTTAGATGGCGATCAATTTTCCGTCCATTTCGAATGACTTAAAACGATAAAGCTAACTTTTTTGATTTAATTTACAGGGATTACATAAAAAATTGCTAGTTTTGTTAACGCGAGTATGTAGCAGATAATATATTTTATTATCATACAATTCAGGTCAATTCAGGGATTTCTGAACCAAATATTGATCGTATCAGACAGTTATATCTATGTACGTAGTCCTAAGAAGTCTGCCACACGTGCAAGTTTGGAACTGAATATTCCTCAATCGACTATCCACAACGTACTCATAAACAAATTGCTTTTTAAGCCATAGGATTTGCAACACGTTCAGCATATCAGTCACGATGGTAAAGTAGCCCATTTTAAATATGAAATGATAATGAGCGAAAAGTTGATGAAGATGAGTTTTTGAACAGACACGTCTTTTCTGACAAAGCCACGTTCCATATTTCAGGAAAGGTAACTAGGTAAAATTGCAGAATATGTGGTTATGATGTGCCTAATGAATATATAGAACACGAAAGTTATTCTCCGAAAGTGAATGTACACAGCATGTACCAGGCCATTTTTCTTTGCAGAACCTATAATAAACAGTGGCGTATTTTTGGATATGTTAGAAAATTACGCCATTTCTTAGCTTGCAACATATTTCAGCTAGGAGGAGCACCTCCGCACTTCGAAATAATTGTACGAGAGACTCTAGACAAAAATGTTCTTGACAGGTGGTTAAAAAGAGAAGGACCGATTCGCTGGTCTCCTTATTCTCCAGACTTGACTTATTTGGATTTGTTTATTCCGGGGTCGAAGACTGTGTCTACGCTTCTAAACCTAGGTAACTAGAAGATTTGCGCAATAAAATGAGGTCTGCCATAGAATCAATTACTTCCGAAGTGCTGCAGCACACAATATGGCAAGAATTGACTTACTGGTTGGACGTATGTCGAGCTACACACGGAGCCCATGTCTAACATACAATGTTACGGACCAAACGAGCTTTTTCGTCGACCCGCAACAGGATAGGTAGAAAATAGCCTACGGCTAAGCTCAGAGGAGTAGGGGTGGTTCACGAAAACCGCTTACGAGAGGGAAATCTTCCTAGTTGTGTACAGGGTAGGTCAAACTTAACGGGCGCCACCTTCCAAATCACAGCAGATTACCAGTTCTCGTGAGTAGGGTAAGAACAAGCGTTCCAGATCCACCTCCCACCATAACCCCCACCACTTGACCGGTCATTGACAAGTGGTGGGGGGTGGTGGTAGAAGGTGGATCTGGAACTCTTGTTCTTACCCTACTCTCGTGGAAGACCGAGAAGCCAGCAGCTTATGGGAATCGGACTCACCTTTATTGTGCCTCCTCTTATATGTAAAGCTTGCAAAGTTCATGCGCACAAAGATAAAAATACACAAAAATAAATGGTAGGATAAATTTCAAGACAAATACACTCAGGTGCAAAAAGAACGGGCCACCTATTTTTTTTTACCTCTGATGATATCATCATTGTTGTAGCACTTAGAATAAAATTGTTGATGATTTGCGATTGAAGAGACTATCGGGGTATACAGAAAGACAGAGTAGAATACTTATCAGTTTATATGAACAATAATTATTTGAAATTAGAATTTCAAGATAATGTCAGTGTAACATTAAGAAAATACATTTTCAAACAGACAACTTAACAAAGATTAGGAATGAAAATTACTTGATTACATTTTTCAGTACTTCGCATTGCCTCTTCTAGCCCTAACTGTTGCTTGCATACGGCGGTCCATTCCACTAATAAGTACACGAATATCATTCTGCGGAATATTCTGCCATTCATCTTGAAGTGCCATACGAAGATCGTTTAATGTGGTTGGTGCAATTACACGACTTCTAACGCGCCTCCGTAACATGTCTGAAACATGTTCTATAGGGTTCCCATCTGGCCAATTTAGTTTTTCTATACCGACTTCCTCCAGGTATTCAGTGACACACCTCGCTGAATGCGGTCGTGCGTTATCTTGCATCAGGACAAAGCCATCACCAATAAATGGAGCAAATGGAACTACGTAATTTGCCAAAATCTCTTCGATATACCGCTGTGCCGTCAACGACCCTCTGTCAACAACGACCAATTCGGCGCATGCCTCCATCGATATTCCGGCCCACACCATCACCGAACCTCCTCCATGGCTAACCCGGGGGTTGAAAGTACACTCCGCGAATCGTTCCCCCGTTCGTCTCCATACTCGTTCTCTTCCATCTGAGGAATGTAGGCAGAACCTAGACTCGTCGGTAAAAAGTAGAGTACTCCATTGCGCCAAAGTCCAATTCAAATGTTCGCGATCAAATTGGAGTCTAGCTACGCGGTGACGTCGGAGTAGTTTTGGTCCAGCTGCTGGTCTACACGCTTTCAAACCAACTTCTTGCAACCTTCGGCGAACTGTCCATACACTTACATCTGTACCACGAACCTCTCTAAGGTGATTTCTGGTCTCCACTGAAGTCAAATGAAGATTGCGAAGAGTATTCAGAACGAGAAATCGGTCATCGTTGGCAGTAGTTTTTCGTTTCTTGCCAATCACGACCTCCGTGTATTTCTACCGGTCTCTCTAAATCGTTTAAGTACTCTTTTGACGGTAGAACGGCTGACATCAAGTACTCTGGCCATATATCGCTGTCTTCGTCCATCTTCCACAAGAGCTACAACTTTTGCGCAATCTTCAGCACTTAAAACCATAATGAACACAAAATCTTCAGTGGGAATGACAGTAAATCTCAAACAAATGCATACACAAACAGTTGAAAAAGATAAGCACCTTGATTCTCTAAGCATTAAGTCGAATGGTGAAAACACACACATTGATATTTAATTTTCGTTGATTTTGTTCATAAAATAAACTGATAAGTACCATATGCTGTCTTTTTCTATACCCTGATAGTCTCTTTAATCGAAAAAGAATCAAAAGCTTTATTCTAAAGTGCTACAGCAATGATGCTATTATCATAAGTAAAAAAAAATAGGTGGCCTATTCTTTTCGCACCTGAGTATATAATTCAACTTATTTTAAATTACTGACACATGATACAAAAAATATAACGATTACATTGAAAATGGGAATATTTATAGTTAATTAATACAAGATTTTGTTGGATCATTCGAACTGAAAAAGGCTCGCCGTCAGTGATTTGCGATATTTAATTTCTTAGAACAGATCTACGCGGCCAGTGGCGTCGGAGTTTACAATTTAATACAATTTATGAATACACTTTACAGTTAACCAAAAGAAGAAAGGACAACTGGCGACTGAGGTCGCTTTACTTCGCATTTAAAAAAAAGTTCAGCACTTGAAACTTGAAAATTAAGCTCGGAAAAAGTTTTCACCGCACAATTAGAATTTCTCCTACCATAGTGTTGTTCGATAGGGAGCAGAGAGAGGCACAACTGGGGTGTTCCGAAGATCTTCGGGAAGTGGGATAAATTCGCTGCTACGCCCCTGAAGATTGGGTCGAATGGAGATAACGCTACGGCCAGGGCGTTTTCGACGTCGAGAAAGAAGAGACGGGAATTTCAGATGTCAATATCTCCGCCGCTGGACGGGGAGATCACTTAAAACAGCTCGAAGAACAGAACTTCCACGGGTTTGATCGCTTTTATTCGACACAGTCGAGAAAACAAATTCACTGAATTGTTTTTGCACAAAGCTGACACTCCGCTAATATTTTTAACCCGACGCAAGTCGAAAATTCTTTTGCCTAACGCAAAGAAAACGAAACGATAATTCAATTAGCAGAAGAGATGCGACACAACCCAGTATCCAAAAGAAAACACGTCAGTTCAGTGCCAAAGCCTAGCGTCCACTCACTTTTTTCTTAATTTATTAACGGTCACCGCGATGGTATCGGGTGACCGGACCTAGCAAAGGTGGAAAGCCGACTGAAGAGGAAACGCAACGCGAATATGCATCAGTCAAAAATATTTCACCACATTGCGAAATATAGTGCAGTAATTCTGGAACAAATTTCCACACGTACGATTTCCGAGAATCAAAACATTTCCAAGAATTGTTTTCGGCCGACATAATCGAGACTACACAAGTACATCAAAAGGAACAATGGGAGCTTTCAAAGGCTTTGCCAAAGTGACCTCCCACAACTCAATCTTAAAAAAAATAGGATTTACTTAAGAACGTAGAATTGTGACCTATGAAGCGGCAAAACTTAACTAACATAACAACAAGTTCATAGTAGAAATTATAGACCTAAGGTTATCAATCACTATTTTGGTTATTATTAGTTTGTTACTATTCCAATAAAATAAATATGTTTAAAATACCGGCCTTTTTTTATGGGAACCATATGCAACAATTTGGAGTCCCTCTGTCTCAGCAAAGTCAGCGGAGTTTAAAGGATATATTAAAGTTAACATCAAAAACGTCGAATTACTTTGTGATGATACAGCTAAGACATAGGTTCTCGCTTTTAGAATGCACTTTAAACAAATTTTTAGCGAACAAGATTACCGTGTTTCTTCCCCCCTTTCCATTTTCCACTATAAATCATTGTCGTAGAACTGATATTTAAAACGCCTTCGCCATGAAGAAAGCTTTTGCAAAAATTTCCCGTGTAGAAAGTAAGGTCAGGATAGAGTAATGTTCCATTTCCTGTCGCATCACCGTATACAAATTCTCCCTGAGTAAAAATATTTTGAAAATGTTGATGTAGCTACGGAAAGTATTTGTAAAGCATTACCTCATATATTGCTCCATCAGCCCATACAAACTTACCAAGACCATGCATCAACTTTTTACTAACCGGCCCTTCGTAGTAGTTGCCATTTTTAAATTTAATTATAGCATTCTCATTTGCGGGATTTAGAAACCAATCAAGGGAGACGTTCGATGCTTGTAGAGATGAAATATTGGTGTCGCTACTGGTAACGGATTTTCTTAGTTCCTGAATGGACAATAATAAGTTTTTATGGTTTTAAAACTGGATCAGTTCAGTTGTATCTTGGATATAGCTTCACTACCTTATTTTGATTAACAGTACAATTAAAAATACATATTTACGTGATTAAATGTGAATTACAAGGGTAGTTACATAAATATGGTAAAAAAGCAAGTTAAATACTGTTTTCAGCAATAAACGGTTTTATTTCTTTCCATTCAAGGCTACACATTTGGTCCAGTAACTTTTCAATAATTTTCAAGTTTGGGAACAGGAATAAGTCGTACGGAGCTAGAGTCTAGAGAATAGGGTAGATGAGGACCAATTAGAAGCCTAATTGGTTCAGTTTTGTCATTGCGATGGTCGATTTGTAGGACGGCGCGGCACCCATCGCGTACTCAGATTTTTCGTGTATTATTTTTTCGCGTAGGATATTGTTCACTCCTTTAGTTAAGGTGCCTAAAGTCTCGGTAATCTCGCGCCCTTTCACTCGGTGGTCTTCCATAACGATACTATGACTTCTTTCATCGGTATCTGCTGTGGTGACTTCATTGTATTGTATTGTATTGAAGCGGTGCAGGATTATCACCCACAGCACTCAGGCCATAGGCACATTGTGCAATCCGTCCTGTTAGGGCTCGTCCCCAAAAAGCCTAGTGCCCACTGCAAAGGCTAGCAGCTGGTTTAAGGGATTTTAAGATGAGCTGTAAATCTTTTGGTCCCAGTATTCCAGCCCCAAGATGTTTGTGCCGTAGCCTCCTAAGTCTGAGGCATTGGCACATTATGTGAAAAGAGGATTCGTCTTCTTCATGGCATTATCAGCAAGTGAGATTGTCTATAATGCCGAACCAATATAGGTGTTTGTTCGGGTGACAGTGGCTCGTTAGGAGTCCTGTTAGAGTCCTGATTTGCTTCTTGTTAAACTTTAGAAGCTCTTGGAACTTTGGTAGTGGTTCCTCACCAATAAAGAGTTTACCCTGCCTAGGTCCTTGTTGCGACGACCAGTTGTGAGCGAATTGGGTTTTCTCCCACTTTTTCATTTCTAGTTCTGAATTGCATAGTGGTATTCTGAGAACTGGTTCTGTTCCGAACGGGTGCCCATTACAGCCCTGTCTGACCAGCGAGTCCGCCTCTTCGTTACCATCGATGTAGCTGTGACCTCGTACCCACAGCAGTTTTACAGAGTTATGTTCACGGAGTCGCATCAGAGCCAAGCGACATTAAAACACTAGCTCGGGAGTTACTCCACAGGACTTTAGGGCTTGGAGAGCTGATTGGCTATCCGAGAAATTGTAGATATGTTTATTTGTGAAACCTCTTTCTAGGTTTTCATGGATGCAGGCCAGTATAGCGTATACTTCGGCCTGGAAAACGCTGGCGTACTTGCCGAGAAAGACCGAAAGTTTTACTCTTGGTGATTCGCCATAGAGCCATCTGTGACCCATACAGAGCCCTTGGGAGTTGCTGTTTTGGGCGCTCTAGTCTTCCCTATCGGGAAGGACGATTTTGTAAGGTATGTTGAAGGAGTATCTGGTGAGCATACGGTCACTTCTCATATTGGAGGTGACATGGGTCTCTGCCAACCTCGGCAGTACTTTTATGTGCTCCAGTGGTACCCCAGCATTTGACCACTGCCCAGCGCACTTGAGCCTGTACATGCAGAGCCGAGATGGGGGCAGTGGTGACTTCAGCTGGGTGTCCAGAGCGTGCTTCATATTCAGTGCATGTTTGGCCACCTTTAAACTAATTTTTCCAGAAATAAACAGTATGTGGTGGTAGCTCAGTTGGTAGATCGCTCGCTTTCTGAGTAAAATGTCGATGCTGGCTTGGGTTCGAAACCTAAGCAATACTATGCAGATTATAAACATTTTATATGCTGCCCACCACACACAATTTCCCAATCCGGCTTGTTCTGTTAAATCAAGTCATAATAGGAAATAATTCAAACAAATGCTAATTTGTTATGACAGAAGGTGTTCCAAGCTTGAATTATTGTTATTTTTTAAGTGTGGTAATGATGAAGCCCTTTCCTGCACGTGAATATGCAGAAATGCATTTTGTATATGGCTATTGCAGCTATTGCGAACGTGAAACACGAAACGCGAAACGTGGACAATAATGCTAACATTATTGACGCAGTCCAGCAAAACCCATCGACGAGTGCTAGAAGAATATCTAGGCAATTAGGTATTACCCAGTCGATACCAGCGGGACTCCAACTGAGATTGCATCGCCTTGCACAATCACAAAGGAATTTCTTCGGAAATTGGAGGCCTTAGATGTTTTTGCCAATCGGGAACAAAATATTCGCTGCACAAACTTCCAAAGCGTTTGTAACAGCAGCCGCACATCCAGAGGGTCAGAAAAGGGGTTTGATATTAATCCGTAAAAGCGATAATCGCAAAATCGCAATGAATTACCTTCCGAGAGTTAAATCCAGCGTGTTTCTTAAATCCGACACTTGTCGATGGGTCTGTTCACCCTACGGTGATAACAGCGATCCGAAAATTCACGCAATGGACACCCATCGAAACCCAAGCCGCCCCCCGCAGTACTTGTTGTCGGCGCTGAGGTCTTAGCAAGCAACCGGGTCGAAAGGAGATCTTAAGTTGACCCCAAAAAAAAAAAAACGCAACGCAAATGTGTAACACCTGAAAGTATTTCACCATATTACGAATTATGTTGCAACAATTCTAAAACAAATTAACATGTAGGGCTCCCTCAAGGGCAGAAAATGTCCAGCAAACGTTCACGGTTAAGCACGTAGACAAAATATTCATCGCCATTTCTCTAGGATACCAAAAAAATGGTCCACTAAACTGTATTCGGGAAATAATAAGATAGTAATCGACTACGGAGCGGCCAATAATATAAAACTCTACGTAACGACTAACACATTTTTATTTAAGGTATCTTCTCCACGTGCTGTTACGGGCCAAACGAGCTTTTTCGTCGACCCGCAACCGGATAGGTGGAAAAAGGCCTACAGCTTAGCTCAGAGGAGTAGGGGGGATTCACGGAAATCGCTTACGGGAGGAAATCTTCCTGATTGTGTACAGAGTAGGTCAAAATTAGTGGGCGCCACCTTCCAAATGCAGCTGATTGTAGGTCCTCGTGGAAGGCCGAGAGGCCAGCAGCTTACGGGAATCGGACTCACCTTTTTGTGCCTCCTGCTATATATATGAAACTTGCAAAATTCATGCACAAACAAATACAAATACAACATAATAAAAGATATACTGAATTTTAAAACACATATAATGAAATTATTGGCAATACAAAAGAATGACAGCAAAAGGTGATTTTAATAATTCTATTTTACAGATAGTCAAATTGAGCGCTCAAGCAAAGGGACTTGCCGTCACTGGCGCGCGTAAATGGTCCAAACGCCTACGGGGCCAGCGGCGTCAGAGCTTACACGAATAACACAATATAGATATAATTAACGTTTACATTTAGTCATACAAAAAAAAATACTATCTGCGACTGAAGGTCGCTCTTGTTACAAACGACAAAAAGGTTCAGTCATCTGGAATTTTGCAAGTTTACGCGTAAAAAAAGGGTTTCTTTTTCACTACCCAAAAAACTGGTACTTTCTTCGCAACACAAAAACTTAGTTTCTTTACCTTGATTTGTAGTAACGAGGCGGAGGGAGGCATAATTTGATTTACAAGATGCGGGAATCGTCTGGAGGTTTTCAGATTCGGGCAAAAAGGTCGACGTTCTTCGGGAAAATTGCTAGACGAAATATCTGTTGCACAACCCTCGTAGTTTGTAGCAGCAACAGCACTACCAAAGGGATAGGAAATGGGCTCGATATTAATCCGCCAAAGGCGATGGGCAAATTCGCAATGAAGTGCCTTTTTTTGGGTTTTAGGCGTACTTCTATGAATCCGACACTTGTCGATGTTCTGTTGTCACCCCATGGTAAAACAGCGAAACGAAAATAACACAAGGGATACCCATCGAAAAACCGGGGTCTGGCGAAGATTTAAGGCCAACTAAAGAGCTAACGCGGAGTGAATCTGCATTTCCCACAAATATCTTACAATATATTACGACACAATTATAGAACGAAATTGACACGTGCGTCTTCCGAGGCTCAACACAGAATCCCAAGAATTGTTTTTGAACGGCAAATCAACCCTACAAAGGGAAACCTCGAAATTTGTCCCGTCATAAATCAATCTTTAAGAACAAAAAAATAACCAAAACTGTTATCAACATACAAACGGCAATTAAAATAACGTTTTTAATTCCTATGAAGAGGCAATTAGAGTACGACATTAATCCAAACAGAGTGGCACAAGTTAAATGAACATAACAGTGATCCTATGACATTTTCCATCGGTGTATTATCCACGATTGTTTAAGTCTCCCGCCAGAATGATATTGTTCTTGTTTACTTTGTTCAAAGGGTTTCATAGAATTGTCTTTGTGTGTATCTTTTTATCGATCTTTTTTTGGGAAGATAGCCGCCTATGACAAACGTATATCCTCTTTATTTAATAACGAAGTATGATTAATCTTTCATTTACAAATATATAGAGAATACAGAATACAGAGGAAGGAAAAAGGAAGAGATGGGGATATGAGGACGATGAGAGTGGCGACCAAGCAAAGAAACCTAAAAGTGTAAGTGGATCCCCCAACAGTAGGAAGCTGAATAGAACACCAGGAAGATCCCAACAAAAGGAAGATGCCAAAATAGACCAAATATTAAGCTTGCTACAAAATCTAACATTAGAGGTGAACCAGATACGTACAGAACAACGCGCATACAATGAAGAATTAAAGAACCTAAAGTTGGAAAATGAAGCTATAATGAAAGAGAACAGCAATATAAAGAAGGACTACGAGGAGATCAAAAACGAACTACGAGATACAAATACACGATTAGAACAACTAGAAAGAGATAAGAGGCGGAATAATGTTGTAGTATCAGGATTAGTGATAAATAACGGCAACGCGGCAGACTTAAAAGAAGGAATGGGAAATTTTATCCGACAAGAATTAGGAGTTGATGTTCCTGTTAAAACAGCCTATAAAATAGGACCAAAAATGTACTTAATACAATTAGAGAGATTTGAGGACAAAATGAAGATAATGCAAAATAAGATGAAACTAAAAAATAAAAGAGAAGTAAAGATATTTATTAACAATGATTTATCCAGAAAGGAAAGAGACATAGATAAACAAACCAGGAAGAGAGCAGAAGATGAAAGGAAAAGAGGAAAAGCTGTCAGAGTTGGCTACCAGAAGTTGACCATAGAAGGAAAAGAATGGAAGTGGGACACGGGAAAGAACTTACTAGAAGAAGTAATAATTAATGAAACACCAGTTGTTATGTGATTTTTTAAATTTGCCGCACACTTTGGTAGTTCCGTGATTCATTTGCCACTTCGTAGTAATTAATATCGCTGTTCTAATAAAAGGCTTATTTTGAGTTACCATTTCGGTATTTTGTTTGGTCTTTCGAGGCTCTAGATGTGATCAATGGTTTCTTTGTGTGAAATCGCAAGCTTTGATTTCATCCGCTAAACCTTGAACGCTTCTGGGAATTCCGAGCGTCAAAAACAAAATTTCTTCTCGAACTTCTTGCATATGATTTCGCCAGGTTGTGCAATATCGTTTGGGAGAAGTGAGGTCCCAATTGCATTTTGATTCAGTTGGCATTTAGACCTCCGCCACTCCGGGTCCTTGAAAACAACATCTGTCGAGGCCCGTAAATGTTTTTTTTTGGAGTGAAAGCCAGACTTCCGAAAACGACGGTTGAGCTCTGGAGAGCGTTCCCTTTTTTCCTCGCGGCGTATTGCTATTTTTTTTTACGATTTACCGTATCGTGTTTTGCTGTAGTGCAAAAGATCCTCGACTTATTAATGTCGGATTTATATAAGTGATAGCAAAATGGTCGCCATGGGTTTGGACAATTAAAGTTTTAATTGTTCCTACGAACTTAGTTCGGATCTTTGTGAGGTTAAAGGGAAATAAATAAATAAATAAATCGTACAAGTGCTGTGCCTGGTTTTTGGTTCGTTCCGTCGTTCTCGAGAATTTTGCTGACATCGTTGACAGCAGTTTGCCCCCATCAAATAGAGCAGCTCAGGGGGTTGATCTCCTTGATTATTCGGATATAGCCCTGTCTGGCATCGCCGAAGTCAACATCTCCCAGGATCAACCACCCCTTCCAACAGTTTCTACATGGATTCGACACCTTGATCTTGTGCGAAGCCTTCTCATCCACGAAAGGTAAAAACTACCAAGTTTTTTGCTTGTGGAAAGTAACTTTCGGCTTGGCACGCGTATCTTGCAAAATTCAAATGTATTGACTTTGTTGTTACATCGATAAAAAAATTATTAACAGTGACCTGAAGCCACTGTTTGTTTTGCATTAATTATATACCGACGCTAATTTTATGCTATCATTTCCTGTAACCTTTACGCCTTTGACCCACACAGTCATTTTAACATAAATATTGTGTGTCAACGACGGCAAGTTTTATTCTCCGAGCGCTCAAGAATTAAGATCCTGTAATTCGGATTTTT